>ML829149.1:89990-104558 GCA_009831015.1 Picea engelmannii | reverse complement strand
TTCTATGCCACAACTCGCTGGAGCTAGTCGCATCATGAGCCAATTCCTGAACTGACTGTCCTGACACGACATACAGTCCTCCACTGCGAGTTCCAATGGGTTCTGTTGTACTTAAGTGACTACCTTTAGCCCATAGTAATGCCTTCATGTCCTTGAAGATCACCCAATATCCCTTGTCCTCAAGGGTTGCAACTGATAGTAGATCCTTCTTGAGCCCTGGAACATATAATACTTTATCAATACGAAGTCTAGCCCCAGATTCCAATCTAAAGGAGATAGAGCATACTCCCTCTATCTTGTAACATTTGTCATCCCCAAGCTCAACCTACTCTGCAAAAATTTTTGTCTCGAAATCTGAAAGGATCTCCTTGTACCCTGTCATGTGCTTTGATGCACCACTATCTACTAACCAAGTTTTTGGCCCCGTGAAAACTGAATTGGATAAGGCAGAAACCAAGTAATATTCTTTTCTATTTTCTTTCTCATTAGAAGGAATGTTTTGATTTCTTTTGGATTCATCATCCTCAACAGTTGAGGCATGATGTTTCCATTTCCTTGGATATTTCTTTCTAAACCAACAATATTTAGCAAAATGACCCAACTTATTACAACTAAAGAATTTAATCTTAGATGTATCAATATTCTTGCCTTTGAATGTACCTTTGGTGTTTGGCTTCCTCTGAGAGCCTTTTTGGAAAGTGCCTTTCTTGTTTCCCTTGAATCTTGATGCCAAAGATGAGTGCTCTTCTTTCGTTGGCTCGCTCCTGGTCGCTGTGCGACTCTCCTCCTGGAGGCAATCATGCCATAACCTCTTAAACGTGGGCTGAATCTCTCTCCCACTCACACTGTATAAGGTCTCCCATGAAGAAGGAAGACCGTAAAAAATGGCCTGCACTAAATCATCATCATCCACTGTCACCCCTGTGACCAAAAGATGATCTTTGATTTGGGCTATCCTGGAACAAAAATATGCCACTGATTCACCTTTCTCATCTTCAAATACTTAAGCTTATGCTTAAGTGTCCTCTTTTGACTTGGAGCCTATTTCTCATACAGATTCACCAAGGTATCCATACAGTCCTTGGCAGTCATTAACGAAGTCATTGCAGGCATTGTAATGTCTTTTACTGAGTCAAAGATGATTCGCTTGGTCTTTGCTTGACTCTTCCTGCATTATTCGTGGGTTCCTCCACCACTGTGGTCACATACTACTCAAGATCATGCTCCTACAAGATATTTTTTATACAAAGCTTCCACACATTGAAGTTGGCAGCTCCTTCGAGCCTATCCTCAGCCCTGACTGAAATGGATGATGCCATGGACCTCACACTAGAATCTTAGTCAAGATAGATTGGATCTGTGTGTACCTGCTGCTGCACTTCAACACGTTTTAACACACCCTAAGATTTGATACCATGTTAAATTATGAGCTTGATTTCTTATGCGGATTAATTCTTTTATTTTCTTCAACACTTTGATTCCAGCTTAATACACTTCAACAATACCAAATCATAATCGAATAGAAATAACTATGTAGATGAGTAAGCATGCACATCAACGACACATATACCCTGGGGAAACCTTGTACAGGGAGAAAACCCCCAGAAAATGATATTCATTTATTGCATTAATAATGTAAGATCACTTACAAATATCCACCATGAATGTTCTTCTCTTAAAGGTATTTCCAAGATGACTCTGACCTGACAAAGACCTAAAATATATTGTTGAAATACACCTATGATATGCTGCCTCTATTGTTGATATACAACACTGATATGATATTTGGCATGTTGCCTCTTTATCACTGATATGTGCCTCTATTGCTTTCACCCTTAACTTGCATATCAAAAAATTGTGTTGAAGAGAGGGGTCGACCTCTACTTATATAGGCTAAAGAGGAGAAGAGGAGAGACTCGAAATAGTAACCTGTTTGCATGCTTTAATCATAACTCAACTCCATACTTTAGTTCGAACTTAGAACTAGACTTGAGACTGGTATAATTTAGTTCGAAAATAGAACTAGCCTTGAGTCTTTAGTTACAACTCAGCATTACACTTTAGTTCAAAAATAGAACTAGACTTGAGACTGGTATGATTTAGTTCAAAAATAGAACTAGACTTAAGAATTCAGTTGCAACTCAACATTACACTTTCGTTCTAAAATAGAACTAGACTTAAGACTTCAGTTGCAACTCAACATTACACTTTAGTTCTAAAATAGAACTAGACTTAAGACTTCAGTTACAACTCAACATTACACTTTAGTTCTAAAATAGAACTAGACTTAAGACTTCAGCTACAACTCAACATTACACTTTAGTTCTAAAATAGAACTAGACTTGAGACTTCAGTTACAACTCGACTCTTTACAAGACAATTCAAAATTATCTTCATGGTGGATAATGTTACATGTGACAACGCACTAGATCAATACATTTATATCATTTGCAATAGTAGGAATATTGTTTGTTTCTAGCTTAGGAATTTTATATTCAAACTAACTTTTTCTAGATGCCTTGACTTTTTCTCATGGCTCACAAGGTTTGACTAGGCTCACAGAGGTTGTATGTTCCCCCTGACTTTTGCACTAGTCTGTCTATGCTCACAGAGGTTGTACGTTCCCCCTGACTTTTGCACTAGACTGTCTATTCTCACAGAGGTTGTACGTTCCCCCTGACTTTTGCATTAGACTCACATAGCATCTCGTTCGTCTTGAATTTTGGTTTGAATCACAGAGGTAGTACGTCCCCCCTGGATTTTGTCAATACCTCACAAGACTGGTTGATTCTCCAAATCTCCCTGGCTAGCCTTAGGGTGGCCCATATGGCCTCTCATTGGATAATGACTATCGATGCTGCCAAATTTAACAAGAGGGGTGGTTAACTAAGAGAATCCTGACCCAAAATGCCTGTAGTAACAACAGATCCCAAGGAACCATCACAAATATGTGATGTTCTTGGATGGTGGCCAATCTAGAATAGCCTGTATCTTCTCCCTGTGAACCTTCACACCCTGTGCGCTAACCACGTGCCCCAAGTAGAGAAATTTTGTCATACCAAATTCACACTTAGATTCCTTGGAATATAAGGACTGCTCATCCATAATGCTCAGAATCTCCTCCAAGTGCGCCAAATTCTCCTCCTAGGTCTTACTATATATCAGGAGATCATCGAAAAATACCAATAGGAACTTCCGCAACTGCTTTCTGAATATATGATTCATGCATGATTGAAAATTAGTAGGCACATTGGTCAATCTGAAAGGCATGACCAAGAATTCACAGTGCCCATAATGGCACCTAAAGGTGGTTTTATTAATGTCCTCCTCACAGACTATGATCTGATGATATCTAGATCGAAGATCAATCTTTGAGAAATACACTGCTCCGTGCAATTCATCTAACAGATCATTGATCCTGGGTATGGGGTACTTGTTTTTTATTGTTTTCTTATTTAAGGCCCGATAATAAATACACATCTACATTGTCCCATCCTTCTTCTTGACCAAGACCACCAAAGAAGCGAAAGGACTGGAAATGGGACTTATATGCCCCATGTTAAGCAATTCCTTGATTTATTTTTCTATTTCATATTTGAACTTCTTGGGATGCCTGTACTGGGTGGTGATCACTGGTTTGGCCCCCTCTTCAAGTTTGATGGTGTGCTCAAAACCTTTGTTAGGAGGTCTCCCTAGAGGTATTTGCCCAAATACCTTGTCATGTATGCTCAATAAATCCTGGATGTCTACATGATAGTGCCTTCTGCCTTCATCATTTGTCTGGGATGTAATAAAGCACTGTGCTGCATATATTATATCTCCATGTCTGAATATGGCTTCCATCCTTTTGTTTGATACTATTGTAGGAGCATTATTCGCCATGCCTCACAATACAACCTGTTTCCCTCATGGTGTGAATAACTTCATGGTCATCTATTTGTAGTTTGTGATGATGTCCCCCAATGTCTGAAGCCACTGAACTCCCAACACTGCATCTGAATCTGCCACATCTACCACATAAAAATCTTCTATCAAGGTGTAGTTACCAATTGTCAAGGCCAATCTAGAGAATTTTTTTGTGCAAGACACATTAAATCCGTTGGCCACCGCTACTTTGAACCCCTCAAAGTCCTATGTATCTACTCGTCTCCTAGCCACCTAGGATGCATCAATAAAGTTGTGGGTTGCCCCACCAGCAATCAAGGCCGTGACTCTGTGTCCCCTTATGAATCCTCTAACTCTGAAGGTGTTGAATCTCGGGGTACTTGATAATGAGGCTGTAACAACCTCCTTGGCCTCCTCACTATGCTTATCCTCTGTCTCCTCCTTCTTCTCTTTGCCCTGCTCAGGAGCAACCTCCTGTTCCTTCTCCTCCTCATCGGAATCTAAATGTACCTCAATATAATGGGATTGACCCTTCCCCTAACACTTGTGTCATGGTACCCATGGATCTTTGTATTGGAAACAAAGGTTCTTCCTCATGATCTCATTTCTCGTTGCCTCATACAACCTTTCCTTACCCGTACCTTCCTTCCCAGTCGGCTTCTTGTCCTTGCATTTCTTTGGAATAAAGGGTTTGGAGAAAATTTTGGTTTTAGGGACTGCACCCTCAATGTCCCTTGTCCTGACAATATCATCCTGCAAGGTCTCAGTCTTGAAAGCCTTGACCCAACCAAGAAGTGGTTCTAACAACCCCTCAATGAACAACATGACAAGCCTCTGCTCCGATATATCTGACACTGTCACTACTAGCTTCTGAAACTCTGTGATGTATGCATCTCGTGATCCTTCTTGTTTGAGTTGTGCTAACTCTCTGAAATGTAGCTCTGGGTATGTTATCGCACAATTTGTACTTGCCCAAAATCCAAAGGCAAGTGGACGGTAAATTGGCATAACAAGAGGTTGTCCTATCACTTTCATCTAAACAAGACACCTCTTTCTCTTTAGGGGTGAAAGCCCAGGGGAGACGTCCCCGGTGACCTGGGGGTTTGAGAAGGCAAAGGTAATGGTATCAAGAAAAATTTTCCCCTATCACAAGTCACACCGATCAGAAAGTCCCAAAGGTTTAACAATATGAAGCAAAGATATGCTTAAGTGTAGCTGCCCAGAACAAGACAACAAGAAAACACTATTTTGCAAGTACCAATTGATGTTAGTGCTTCATAAAACCTTGGACTTTCAAATAAAAGCAATAATTTGATATAATATGAAGCAAACAGAAATTTATAACAACAATGTGTATATGATGATAGCTTCACAATTTATGCCTTAAACAAGCTTCAAAATGACCCAAAATGGTAACCTAATGTTGGCAATATGCTAGCACTTTTCAGAAGCTAAGAAGGAAATGTAAAAATCAACTTTAACAATTGCTTTCAGGATCTTTTACTGCTGCAATAAATGGTTGTAGCTTACTTTTTTAACAGCAAGAATGTTACTAGATTAGTCTAATCTAGGGTTAGGAAAAGTTAGCAAATAGCTTGAGGTAAATGGTTTGAGGGTTGTTTTCATCAATCAATCAAGTACAAGGTATAAACCAGTGTCTTTAGGGCTGATGGAGTCACTTTTTGCAGCAACAATCTTGAAGGAAACAAATGATAATGTGTGAACTAGAGACTAGAGGGAGAATGGTTGAGTTTTTGGTAACCCAAGGCCTCAATCATCAAACCCTAGAAGGAAAACGGCTACTAGGAAGTAGGTAACCCTAGGCCCTAGGGGTTTTCCTTCTTCTTTAGCTCAAGCTTGGGATAAATAAAAAAATTGATGAAGCAAGGGTGTTAGAGTGCTACAATGGTAGGGCTATAGCACATGCCTCAATGGATAGGTCTTCTAGCAAAATCTAGTAGGTGGATAGCCATTGAGATAAGGACAATAACATGTGCTTCATCTCCTAGGGTTTTATACTAGCAATTTCATAATCTTAGTAAATGCAAAGTAAAATATACCATAACCATTCAAAGAAAGAATAATTGTAGATTTTCACTTACATTAACCAAGAATAATCTAGCAATATGCCCTAGTTGAAGACTTTCCACCAAGAAAATGCCAAAATACACCAAGACAAGCCTCCTCCAAGAGTTGCACACCACTTAATTTCAGCCAATAAGCCTTAAAGAGGCCGAATTTCAGACCTCACTTGTGTGAGTGAAAGAATGATGAAAAAAAGAAAGGGATAAATCCCTTATTTATACAATCCAAATTACCTTTAATTACAAAATTAGGTCAAAAAGGCCGACATGGCCAGTTACATCAAATATCCAATTTTTTACATAAAATTGACAAATTAATCCCTAAAACATGCAAAAGAGGTGACACCATGCCCTTCTAGGGTGAGGTTGTGCCTCCTAGGTGAAACGTTGGCCTCTAGGAGAAAAATGTTAGGCCTTCCAAGGCCTTTGGATCATGCCACACGTTCCACTTGGCACACAACTGCCTCCATCGTGTCCATTTGATGCCTGGTGACGTCAAGGGTCACAGAGGTGATGTCATGGGTTTTCCAAGGCCAACGTCCAAGGGGAAAGGCAAGACCTCCCTGGGTCCAGACTTGCCAAGCTATCTCTGATGGAACATCCTTCTCTCTCTCCGGTGCAAGCCTCTGGTATATGTCTGCCCCTAACTGGGGTCTCAACATCCATCTGGTGGGATTTTATCCCTATGGAGGTTCGAGCTAATCGTCTCCCCATACGTACCTATTCGTCGGGCATGGTCCTGCAGCAACAACAAGTACACCCTCCATGGGCTCATAAGTCACAGGGATCATAGAAATGTCAATCAAATCTAATAATCAAGTTGCCCAACAAGTGTATAAAACCCCATTTTCCCAGATAAGTGCTCAAAGACGTTATGCTATTCTACAAGCCAGGTTTGGAGAGTGTTCCATGACATCCTATTGGGCCAATTCTCCTGAGGTGTGGGTTGTTTCCAGGTGAAGACCAATCTAGGTCATGTAAGTGTGTGAGATGGCGTGAGGGATGTTTGGGAAAGGGGTGCAGTGATGACAGGGAAATGTAGGTCTTACCTGTGGGTGCCTCTGAAGAGGGTGAGTTGCACCTTGTCATGGACGCAATTGTTTCCTAGCCCATTCAATGCCTTTTTTACTTTTTATCTTATTGCTTTTTATTTCAAGAGAATAGTTGGGGGACACTGCCCTGGCGTGGTGACCAGTGGTGACAGTGTTACCCACAAGCATTTCACGGAGATGAGAAGGTTGGATCGTGATGAGACCCCTTTTCTCTTGGCTATGCCACCAAGAGCCACTACCCTGGCATGGTGACCAGATGAATAGTAGTGTCATACCGCTACATGTCCATGGACCTAATAGCCTGGCTCGTGATGAGACCCCCTATCCACTAACTAGGTCTTGAGTTTTATCTTTTTATGGGTCCCCCCTTTTTCTTGCTGAGAAGCCTTTCATTGCTTTCTTGGGGATCCCTGGGCGAAGCATAAAGGTTTGATCTTTTTGCTTTTAAACTTTTTTTCCAGTTAATTTTACCCTCTGGGCCTTTAGCCCCTTCTTCCCACAAGGTAAGGTACAACCCTTTACGAGCTTAGCAAACCCAATGCCCAAACCAATGTAGGGGAAACATGTGAGGGAAGATGATGAAAAGTGATAAGTATGGTAGGAATGGATGATGACCTTTCGTAAACCCACCCAATGGAAACTCACTCCTAGGGGAACCAACTTGCTAAGGCATTCTGTCATCCCACACCAGGTATGGACAAGTCAAAAGGCATAAAGTCCAAGAACACGTCATGAAGCAAAAGAGAATCAAATGCACATATTCAAATGTTTTGAGAATCAGAGTGACACATACCATGATACCTGGACTCATTACCTCATGGAGCAAGCCCCGCTGCTACTTCAGAACCAGGCCGACGGGATGGATGTTGCTGCTGCTGACAAAATGGAGGCGCTGAAGAAGAAGGATGGGCCCTCCAGGGCCAGGCTCAATTCAATATGGCTCTCGGTACTCCATGTCTAGAACCTGTGGGCCTCGAGACATAATATCCTTAGTTATCCCTAGGCTAGGGGATAATAGGGTGCTTTTTCTCAAAACTCTCCATTAACTTCTGAGTGAAGTCCAAATAAGAGGTGATAGTCGCATGTCCTTGTGTGACCAACCCATGGTAGCACCACTCGCGGGCTTCTCCATCAAGGTGCAAAGTAGCGAATTTGATCGCTTCAGCCTCGATCATAGGATTGAGATGGAAGTATGTATATAACTTTTGTACCCATGCCCTGGTTGTGCTCTTATTAGACCCATCGAAGGACGAAATGTATAGCTTCCCCAACTTCCATGCTAGATCCTTTTTCTATTGCCCCTTGTTATGATCCCTTGGTCTATTCCTGTATTTGATTGTGCATAAGTCCTGAAGTGACATGGCTTCTTGAAACTCATCACCTAGGGCTTGATATTCTCTTAGATAGTCTTGAAAAGTTTCACCTGGAACTCGCTGCCCTTGATTTTCCATCTGTTGGTTTCCCAAAAAAATGGGTAAAAGAGGTCTAGGGACTCTTCTTCTAGTGGTCCTATCACCAATCTACATAGGGACCCCAATACTATTAAGTACGAGAATCTCATTATTGTTTCCGGATCCATTATTCACATTGGACCCACCCGCTCCATTGTTACTCCCATGATTCTGATTGGTTTGATTGGTGAGTAACCGAGTTATAAGTTGGGTAAGATGTTGTTTTCCAACTGCTAAACTCTCCAAGATATGCATTCCCCTTTCCTCATTGGCATCACCCATGTTTTCCACTTGTCCAACCTCCGGTTGATTTTCCCTTATTTCTTCTTCCTCTTCAAAAATGTTTTCTACCCCTCGCTGCCTTCTACCTCTATATGTGACACTGAGAAATCTATTGGATTCACCTCTCATGAAAAAAAAAAACCCCTCTTCAGGATGGCAAGAAAGAGGGCTCTGATACCATTGTAATGTGCTATGCTAAATTTTTTGTGTTTTTTGCTTGGTTTTATGACATAAAAATTTCAACAAACAGTTGTGTGCAACCTTGTTCTAAACTATGTAAGTAGATCTGTACTTTTTGTGATTTCCCGAGTAAAAATAATAGCACAATTTCTAACATCCTACTACTGAGATTATATCAAATAGCTGAAAATAAACCATAAATTGACCACAAATAATACACAACAATTATAGGCATCTGAGTTTATATTGGTTGTAGGTTGTCCTTGTTACAATAATGAGAAAATAGGAGCATATAATTGTCGATCATGTGCACAACAACCTTTCCAGTTGAAATGGCTCTAATAGATAAGAAGTTGGTTGCAGAAATATACCAATTCTCCCAAGAGGCAATCACCACTGAAATATATCAGTCACCATTAAATATTTGACCCCCATACAATACCCTGCTCAGATATGGATAAGTCGACCCCAGGACATAAGAAGAATGGAACTCATAAAACAACTCGACCCACTCAAGAGATATATCAGTCTCACATAGAATGTGCGCCCATATTGTGCAAGTTTGACCCACCACTGTGTATTTCTTTATTCCAACGCCCACGCTTAGCTAGAAACAATAGGAATCACCCAGAATGAAGTTGATACTATACAGGAGTAGAGGACTTGGCTCTCACAGCATAAATTGTTCCTCTAACCAAAGGAATCGTGTCCCCAACTCACAGGAAAAGAGTATGTAAGGGACCCACGATTTTTCCTTAAGGAAACTCAACCTCCTTTAAGAAAATCAACCCCTGTAATCTTGAACTCAACAACTACCTTCAATAAATTATCCACACATGAGAAATGCAACCAATACAAATGATTTAACCGGAAGCAAAGAACCAAGAAGAAATTTGTGTGATCTCTTCCCCAAATGACGAACTAGGGTGGATGGTTTCACCATCGAAGCCAATCCATGAAAATTCCTCCTAGGGTTTCCGTCCCAAGAGTTCCAAATCCACAATGAGCTCTCTCAATGAGAAATTAGAAAATGCCAATGCTAGAATGAGAGAGGGCGCCCTCCTTTTTCCCTTTTATTTCTCCGTTCACTCTTTTGCGACCCTTTTACCTTTTAATCAATTTAAGTGACGCTTCATATTCTTCCTAAGTCACTTTAGGCATTTTTTCCCTTTTCCCCCTTTTTAATTATCTAATGTCAATTTGTTAGGCACTTTTCCCCCTTAGGAAATTAAATAATTAATTAATTCCCTTCTTATGGACTATAGCCTACGAGAATCACCTAGGCTATGTCCAAGTCGCATGATCACTCGGAAGGGACATGACAATTTAATAGAGTCTACCCCCCATGGCTTCCCAAGAAGTGAGCCTAGATGGAAGGAGTCTAGATTGAGGTGACAATGGGTCTGGATTTAGGTTTGTGCCTCCAAGGACACACCAAGTGGGTTGGAGACTTCTCCACGTTTGTAGGTGTGGATTAGGATGATAACTTCTTTGGCGCTATTGCCGAGGATAAGTCTTTCTATTCATGGAGTACGACTTTTTGTTTTTGCTTTGTTTGATGCTTATGGTTTGTTTAAAATAAACTTGATCATCTGACGAATCCACTTCAAAATAATTTAACAAAGTTTTATGGAAGAAGGAACTCACGATTTTCTTAGCTTCATCCTTGAACCTGAAAGGGGTTTTGGAGGAGGTTAGGCAAGCTTTCTTCTCGTAGGATCCTTAATAATTTTGGGTCCCGATCCATTTCTTTTAGAATTTTTTGTTTTTTGCTTAATGAACCTAGTTTATAAATGGATGATCTTTATAGACCTATTGATTTTTCTGCAATAAATGGTTATCTACATGTTATTCCGAAAAAATCTTTACAAAATTTGCCTTATCTTCGAAGAAATTTTGTTAATGCTAGGCAACTAGACATCATGTTAACACAATTTCTCATTGCTTTAATAAATGGTGTAACAATTCTTTGCATGAAGATGTAGCAATGAAATTGTTTCTCTTGTCCTTTGATGATGATAATCTTGATTGGTTCATGAAACTTAAGGATAACCAGGTTAAAACTTACAAGAAATTGATTGATGCTTTTATGGAAAAATGGGAAGAGAAGGAACCTCCAGATATAAAAATAGTCAATTCAAATGTTAACACTGATGCTTCAGCAACTCCCATCAAGAAATTAACAGAGGTTATTATGCCACAATATTCATCTGTGTAAATCAGTTAAAAATCTTGGAAGCTCACCTTGATAGTGCACGTAATTACACCGAATATTCAAATCTTATAGAGCTAGAACTTCACAGGGAACATGAAGAGGAATTTTGTTTGGAAATTATGGAAGAAATTGAGGATGAGTCATTGGTTGATCAAGAGGAATTTGAGTTGGAAGTTGTTGAATATCCAGATAATTCAAATCCCCACCCACCTCCCAAAGATCCCATCTCTTCAGAGAAAATCCTCGACAACCTTGATGAAAACCATGAAGAAGTTTCCTTGACAATTCCATTTGAAACCTCTCAACCATCATATGACTTAATACAAGATAATTGGAAAACGGAAGGCAACTTTAGTTTACAAATTCCAGATCTTTACGAATAGTGGTTGGCTTTCCACCATGACAGTCATATGCATAAATTTAACAAAATTTCACAAGGTTTGCCAAACTTCAAAGTTTGGTGGAATAAAGAAAGACACATGTTTCTTGGGTGGTCTATTCTCAATAAAAACTCCAAGTTGATAAGGCTTGGAAAATGATCTTCAAAGAGTCATCCCGGGCAGAGATGTTTTAGACATCTGAGGTCTTATTTCATCTATGACATGGCCGGTCCTAATTCTTTCCATCTTAGCCATTTGGATGGTGAACCCTCAAGCTATTTTTCAAATGATGAACCATTTGGTGTCCAAAGGGGCACCCTCTATAACGTATATCTAACTTTTCTCCTTTGATTCTTTTTTCTTTTTCATTATTTCATTTATGTACATAGTTCATTGTATACTCATTTCATTTATTCGGTTATTGTCAATGTCATTTCATTTATTTATTGTTCTTTCCACACATGTACTTATGTTGGTTATTGGTGAGGACTTTGTTTTGCAGATTTTGAGGTTCTCACATGCTCTTCTTCCCAAAGGTCAAGCACACCTCCCCATGTGGAGCCATATGTTGACTACCTATTTAAACTAGGTGTCAACTTCATGTATCATTAAGATATGTACCTTGTGGTACGACAAGTTTGAAGACTTATGGCTCAAAATGGTAATTTTTCCCCCCAACACTTATTTCTGTGTCCACGGAATGTCCACTCCCTTGCGTGGGATAATTTTGTAATATGTTAGAATGGGTCAAGTTTTATTTAGTTTCCTAGGAATTTATTATTAGGGAATTCCTTTCATCGAGTGATTTTTTCTCAGGTAATTAATCTTGTTTTTCAGCGATTTTAATTACACTTGAGTTTTTCACTCAATAATCCTCCAAAGTGGTGAAAGGTGTTCTAATGATCGAGCCCAGTGTGTGACTAAGGTATAAATATGTTTTAAATAACCATGCTATACATACCTAGAGTTTTGTGGAATTCCGTTAGGTTTTGATAGATTTTTTTTAATAATTAAAATTTTCCGTAAATTGGAAATTTTAATTATTTTTTATGAAAAATGAAAAAAATGGTCCTTGTGGATTTATAGAGGCGTGAATACTCAAATAAAATGGGTTTTGACTCCCTACACCCTTGGACCAAGTTTCAACTCAATTGGACAAGTTTTTCTAAGTAATTGTCCATGAGGAGTCAAAGTCAACAAATAATTGGCTAAGGTAAAAAGCCAAAAAATTGTAGAAGTGTCTAAAGTCATGAGAGAGAGTGGGGAAATGATTTCTAATGTATTTCCTAAGTTGTAAAAGTAAAAATATACTTAGAAAAACACCCCATGACAAGTCAAAAGGGTTTTTACCCCTTCACATCTCACCCCTGAAACCTTAACTCACTCCAAAACCCTAAAAGTGTGCCCCCCTTGACTTGTTTTCTCTCTCTTGGATGGGTGACACTTGTAACTCATCCAAGAGGGGTATATCCTATTTCCCTCCTTTAAAAGGAAATCCCTTCTCCTAATTTTGACATGAAGTTTTCACAGTAACTCCATTATACCAAAATCTCTCCCCACTTTCTGTCATTCTCTCCCATTTTTCTCTTGTAATTTTGGTGTCATTTGTTAACCTTTCTTGGAGCACCCGAGTGAAGCTTTAGGGGATCTCTTGGTGTTTTTTGGTGCTTTCATGGTGTATTCTTGGTTCTATTGGCTACTCTTCTGTGATATTTTCTCTTGGTGAGGTAACATTGAAGGTTTTGTTATTCTTGCTTCACATTGTTTAATTTGAAGAATCCTAAGCAAAGTATTTTGCTAGGGATAAATCTGTAGTAGTATTTCTATATATTTATGTGATTTGTTTTTATTAGAGTTTACAAAGTATATTTTAGGCCTTTTAAATGATCTCTCCTTCTTTCCTCATTGTGTAGTAAGGATTTACATATTTGCAGGTTGCCAAAGCTTGGAGGAGGAGCTCCAAAGACTTCATTTTGCTTCAATCAATTTTTTGTTTTAATTTCAGCCCTTTATTTGTTTATTTTCTAAACATATAATCATCATAATCTTGCTAATAATTCCAATTTTCAAGTTCAAATTTTTTGTGTAAAAATTTATGTACATATGCTAACATAAAACTAACATATTTTGGTGATTTTTAGCATTTTCTAGCAAAATTTCTTTGTTGTTTTATGTAGGTTTTCACCACAAAAAGAGGAGGTGCTGCCCAAAATTGGTAACTAAAGGCTTAAGAGAACATCACTAAGCTTTGGTACTGTAATGTCCCCAAGCCCGAGCCCTATTGTAAATCATGTCTATGAAGTATAAAGCTTGCATTATGAATTGTAATTATGTTTTATAGGCTGGTGAGCCAAGTCATATAAGCTAGTGGGCTTATGTGTTATTAGGTCAAGGAGCCTAAGTGTTGAAGGCCAGGAGCCTGATTTTTTGTACATGTAATTATGCACAATATTAATACAAAACATCTCTGCGTGCAGACCGACCACGATGAATGAGTGATGGGGGACTAAGCATCCACAAAACCTGGGTAAGGGAGAGGGGGCTGAGAGGTTGGAAGAGGGGCTAAGCTGAGGGGGCTTAAACCCTTGATAATAATATTAAATTATTACTATTCCAAAGCTGTGTAAATGTGATGTTTTATCCTAAGTTCTTTGGAAGGACGAGTGACTTCCAAATGGGAAGGAACGAGCTTCATGGGTGACAAGTGTCAACCCAAGCGCATGCAGTTAAAACTGTTGAGTTGAGCCATGATGGGGGTTCCTCCTCCATTCTACTATTGACTGTCTGAACCGGGAATCCCGTATGACCTCTGCAAAAGTAACCTCACGCAACTCTGAAACCAAAAAGGTCTGTGTTGATTTCTGGAGAAGCCGACACACACTCTGTCAAAACCGTCGAGTCTATGTTCGACCTTCGCGAGGATTTCTTATCACGCATCCTTGAAACCCATAACCATGAGTCTGTTCTGTATGGATGGTTGGGAAAACCGAATGTCCCGTAATTGTTGAGCCTGGTTGGGTTGAAGCGTCTGTTTGTCAT
>ML829149.1:70300-85822 GCA_009831015.1 Picea engelmannii | reverse complement strand
CGTTAGGCTCTTATGACTGTCTAATTGGGATGGACTGGTTGGACTAGCACCATGCCATCTTGGACTGTCGGAACAAGGCATTCACTTGCTTAGATGAAGAAGGGAATTAGAGAGCCATCCAAGGAATTCCTAGAGCTGTTATTGTTAAATAAATCTCAGCAATGCAGCTAAAAAAGTGTTATAGAAAAGGTTGCCAATTATTTGCAGCCCATGTGGGGGAAACGCCTAAGGATAAGGTGTCAAGTATTGAGGATCATGAGGTACTTAAAGAGTTCGAAGATGTATTCCAGGAAGTACCTAGACTACCTCCGAAAAGGGATATCAATTTCTCTGTGAACTTGATGCCTGGAGCAGCTCCAGTGTCAAAGGCTCCGTACAGGATGAGTGCGCCAGAACTGAAAGAGTTGCAGTTGCAGCTTGAAGAACTTCTGAAGAAGGGGTATATACGCCCAAGCGTGTCACCTTGGGGTGCCCCGGTCCTGTTCGTAAAGAAGAAGGACATAACGTTGAGATTGTGCATCGATTTCAGGCAATTGAACAAAGTAACGGTGAAGAACAAGTATCCTCTACCGAGGATTGATGATCTCTTCGATCAGTTGAAGGATGCAAAGATATTTTCGAAAATAGATCTAAGATCGGGATATCACGAAGTAAGAATAAAAGATGAAGACGTCAACAAGACCGCCTTTAGAACAAGGTATGGTCATTACGAGTTCACAGTGGTGTCGTTTGGACTGTCAAATGCACCCGCTGTTTTTATGAGCTTGATGAATGGAGTATTCAGGGACTATCTAGACAAGTTTGTCATCGTCTTCCTGGATGACATTCTGGTGTATTCAATGACTGAAGAAGAACACGAACAACATCTGAGGATGGTGTTGTAGGTACTAAGAGAGCACCAACTGTATGCCAAGTTGAGCAAGTGCTCGTTTTATCAGGAACAGATCCATTACTTGGGACATATTATCTCGAAGGATGGGATAGCGGTAGACCCTGAGAAGATTGAATCCATTAAAGAATGGTCAGCGCCAAGGAACATAACGAAAGTTAGATCCTTCATGGGATTAGCTGGTTATTACAGAAGGTTCATCGCAGGGTTTTCCAAGATAGCTCACCCTATCACTTCCTTACAAAGAAAGGGGAAACAATTTCACTGGACAGAGGGATGTGAGGAAAGTTTCCAGTGATTGAAGCAGTTGTTAACCAGTGCTCCAATCCTGAGGATTGCAGATCCAAATGCAGATTTCATAGTATGAACTGATGCATGCAAAGAAGGACTGGGAGGGGTCCTCAGTCAGAATGGATTCGTAATCTGTTATGAGTCCAGGAAATTAAAAGAGCACGAGAAGAACTATGCAACCCATGACTTGGAGTTGGAAGCCATAGTTCATGCTCTAAAGAAATGGAGGAATTACCTCATGGGAAGGAGGTTTGAACTCAGAACAAACCATAATGGTCTGAAATATTTGTTTGATCAACCAACCTTAAACGCTAGACAAAGTAGGTGGCTGAAATTTATGTGTGAGTACGACTTTGAGATCAAGCATATCAAAGGAAAGGAGAATAAAGTGGCTGATGCACTCAGTAGGATGGTGCATGAATTACATTTTACAACCATTAGCATGTATCAGACTGATATTAAAAGCATAATTCTATAGGTTGCAAATGTAGATCTGCAGTACAGAGAATTGGTAGCCAAGCTACAGCAGGGTAAGACGCCACAGAAGATGGAAATTTATAAATTGGAAACAGATGGAATACTGTTGTACAAGAACAAAATTTTTGTACCCAATGTCCAGTGCTTGAAACAAATGATTTTGCAGGAGATGCATAATGTGCCTTATGCAGGGCACCCTGGATATCATAAAACAGTAGCAGCGGTCAAGAGCCATTACTTTTGGCCTGGTATGAAGAGAGAGATCGCTGAAAACATCGCCAGATGTATGGAGTGCCAGAAAGTTAAAGCTGAGCATAGGCACCCAGCAGGGTTGCTGCAACCTTTACCCATTCCTGAGTGGAAGTGGGAAGTACTAACGATGGATTTTATTACGGGATTGCCCAGAACAACCAAGCTGCATGATTCGATCATGGTGGTGGTGGACAAGCTTACAAAAGCTGCCCATTTTATTCCACTGAAAACTACTCACAAGGCAACATGTGTTGTTGATATTTTCATAAGGGAAGTGGCACGATTGCACGTAATTCCTAAAACGATTATGTCCGACAGAGATCCGAAATTCACCTCGAATTTCTGGAAAGGATTGTTCAAAGGATTCAGAACGAATCTGAACTTTAGTACAACTTATCATCCTGAGTCTGATGGACAAACAGAGAGGGTGAACAGAGTAATAGAAGACATACTAAGAATGTATGTGATGGACAAACCATCAAGATGGGAAGACTACCTACATTTGGTAGAATTCGCCTACAACAATGGTATCATGCATCGTTGAAGATAAGCCCATTTGAAGCACTTTATGGAAGAAAATGCAATACTCCAGTGAGATGAGATAATCCAGCTGATAGAACAATAGTTGGGCCAGAGTTGCTCAAGGAGATGGAGGACCAAATGATAAAAATTAAGTAGAATTTGAAAGTTGCCCACGACAGGCAGAAAAGTTATGCTGATAAGAACAAAATCCACAGAGAGTTCAAAGTGGGTGATCATGTTTTCCTGAAAGTGAAATATAACAGGAGTTCCCTAAAGCTAGGAAGTTGCACCAAGTTGGCAGCCAGATTTTGTGGGCCATTTGAAATCCTGGAAAGGATTGGGCCAGTTGCATATATGCTTGAATTACCTGCATTCATGACTGTACATAATGTGTTTCATGTTTCATTGTTTAAGAAATATATACCAGATGCTAATCATGTTATCGATTGGAATGTGATTCAGGTGGAACAAGGTGTCCTGCAAGTGCATCATGTGCGCATATTGGACAGGAAAAACAAACAACTCCGGAATCGAGCTATAGGGCTTGTAAAGGTCTAGTGGACCTGGTACGGTCCCGAGGACGCGACATGGGAGCATGAAGATGTTATGCGGGCAGAGTACCCGCATCTTTTTGAAAATTTTGAAAAGCTTGTAGATGCAGTGTAAAGTTGCATTGAGGACAGTGCAAAAATAAGGGGAGGGGATTGTAATGTCCCCAAGCCCGAGCCCTGTTGTAAATCATGTCTATGAAGTATAAAACTTGCATTATGAATTGTAATTATGTTTTATAGGCTGGTGAGCCAAGTCATATAAGCTAGTGGGCTTATGTGTTATTAGGCCAGGGAGCCTAAGTGTTGAAGGCCAAGAGCCTGGATTTTTGTACATGTAATTATGCACAGTATTAATACAAAACATCTCTGCGTGCGAACCGACCACGATGAATGAGTGATGGGGGACTAAGCATCCACAAAGCCTGGGTAAGGGAGAGGGGGCTGAGAGGTTGGAAGAGGGGCTAAGATGAGGGGGCTTAAACCCTTGAGAATAATATTAAATTATTACTATTCCAAAGCTGTGTAAATGTGATGTTTTATCCTAAGTTCTTTGGAAGGATGAGTGACTTACAAATGGGAAGGAACGAGCTTCATGGGTGACAAGTGTCAACCCAAGCGCATGCAGTTAAAACTGTTGAGTTGAGCCATGATGGGGGTTCCTCCTCCATTCTACCGTCGACTGTCTGAACTGGGAATCCCGTATGACTCTGCAAGAATACCCTCACGCAATTCTGAAACCAAAAAGGCCTGTGTTGATTTCTGGAGGAGCCGGTACACCCTCTGTCAAAACTGTCGAGTCTGTGTTCGAACTTCGCGTGGATTTCTTATCACGCATCCCCGAAACCCAGAACCGTGAGTCTGTTCTGTATGGATGGTTGGGAAAACCGAATGTCCCGTAATTGTTGAGCCTGGTTGGGTTGAAGCGTTTTTTTGTCATCTGTTTGGGAAACCCGTGTTTGTTGTCCCAGTTGACTGTGGCGGCCACGCAGTTCTTGGCTGGGTGTGGTTTGCTGTTGTTGTACGTTCGTTGCTGAGCCTTGTTGTTTTTCTGCTTTGTACAGGAACGAGATTAAGGAAACCAGTTGTATGACCTGTGTGTAACCTCTCTCTAGGTGAGGGAGGTGATTGTTGGTTAAGAGGCAGGTTTTACCAAGCCTATGAGTGACTCTCTCCAAGTGAAAGAGTGTGCGGAGGAAGGAGAGAGCTCCTAGAAGGAACCTTGTAGCTGCCACAGAGCTCGGATATTTTTGATCCGGTCTGTTGTTGAAGCCCAAGGCAAGGGAGGTTAGCAGCCGAAGGACTGTCTAGGTGATAGAAAAGGTGTATACTCCTGGGGTGGGACAGGCATGTGGGGAAGGAGAGTCTGTGGGCAGTGGGCATAAGTGGTTCCTGGGAGAGAATCCTCCTTTTACATGTATTTTTCCTGTAAACCTTACCTAGCCTAGGATTCCTTACCCAGTGGAGCTTAGTCCTAGCTCGGGGGTGACCTACTGCTGAGAGTGATGAGCAACGTGGTCTAAGGCTGGGAGGTTTGTGGAAGGTCTACACGCAGTTGGTGATGCGTGACAGTTTCAAAGATAAGTGTCACTATGTTTTGTAATTCTGTAATTAATTAAATTGCATACCTGTGATTCTTGCAATGCTATCACGTATTTTGTTGTGCATATGAATTATTGTTATTTCCATTAAATCTGAAATGCTAGCAGTAATTCTGTGTTTAACTGTAATTAAGCGTTTTAAGTTCATTAGAATGCATTATGTGTTCCAGAAGTGTTTTTCCGCATAGTAGCGTTGGCCCGACCGTGGGGTTGATGGCCGGGGGCGTTACAGGTACAAAGCCTCTCTCTCTCTCTCTCTCTCTCTCTCTCTCTCTCTCTCACTTTCTAAAGCTATTGTAAGAAGCCCAAGAGAGTCTGTTGGGCTTGCACTTCATGTTTTAATAATTTTTTCCCACACCTTGCATTGTGCTTGGCTCTGCCATCCTTGCAAAATCGTGCCAGCTAAGATTAAAAATAATTTTCTGATTTTTTTTTTAGTTAATTTTGTCCACCTTTGTCACAAAATTGAAAGCTTTGTCCTCCACCTTGTGTCAAAGTTGTGTGGTTAATTTGTTTAAGTTATTTGTTTTAAAGTAATTAATTTTGTTTTCCCACACCTTGCATATGAGTGGTTATGTAATCCTTCAATATCATGCTGGCTAGTGTATAATTTTTTTTTTGTTGCAAAGTAAATAAAATTTACCCCACCTTTGCCACGTATTCTCTCCCCTTGCCACTTTGTGGATCTTGGGTAATAAGAAAGGGAAACAAATTGAGTGGTTAGTCTAATTAGGCACACGTTTTCGTCCTTATACACACTTGCAAACGTGGGCTAAGTCCAACCCACTTAGTGTGTCCTTGGAGGCACAATGCCTAGGTTCAAAGCCCACTGTCACCTTGACTTGAACCTCTTCCGTCTAGGCTTAATCCTAGGGAAGCCAACGGGGGTAGACCCTAGTTACTATGTGAAGTTAAGAGTTAAATTCTAGGAGTTGGTTTTAATTAGTTAATGGTTTGGGGTAATCTAGCCTATATGAGAGGCAAACAATGTGAAGTGCAATAATTCAATGCAAAGACAAACATTTTTCCTAAGACAACTAAGACTAGTGCCTAAGTTTGGGCAAGGGGTCAACTAAAGTTAAAGGAGTTTAGAATCTACACAAAGGTTACAACAAGATTATAAAGAATGACTTTACAGATTTACAATTAGAACTAGATAGAACTAAATGAGATAAACAATTATCTACAAATCTAAGAATATCTAAAGATACATCAAAGATACAATTATACAATTGTGGACAAGAAGGGAAGCAAGCACTAACTTGAAATATTTGAAATACTTGAATGTGCAAGGAAATAAAAAATGTTCAAAGGAAAATATTACTCCAACACATCAAGCCAACAAACCCAAACGATAGAGTGTCTCCACAATATGTGAAACTCTAAGGGGTTGTTTCAATGGCATACACAAGTACACAACAACAAACCCAAACAATGAAGTTTCCTCCAAAGGATGCGCAACTTCAAGGGGTTAATCCAATAAATCAAAACACAACTTAAAACTGAAATGAAACTTCTCAAAAGAATCCTCCAAGGGCAAGGAGACAACTTTAGTTTACTTAGTTAACATCCACAAGTGCTTAAAGTAAATTGCATGAAAAGTAATGGAATTGACAAGTGCTTGCAAGATTACTTAAGCATAAACCATAAAGATATGTAAACTAAAAATTGCCCAAAGTTGTAGTGGATTAATTAGGATTATTAAGTTGTTAAGTTAGAGTATGAATCCTAAGCTAAGTGACAACCCAAAAACTCCCCCTGCTTGTACCAAAAAGTTTTTGGGTGCTTAATAAGTGAGGCAAACAAGGCCCCACCCTAGCTCCACAGGTCAATCCAAGAATAGAAGTACTCCCGGGAAGGACGCCAAGCACCGTGAGATCGTCCCCGATCTAGCACCTCCCGTTGCTTCCATAAATTCTCGTTTTAGATGGAAAAGTTAGAAGGTGAGCTATTAAGACTAGTTTATTTTAGAGCCTAGGAGACTAAGGTATATTGAGTTAGTTGAAGTTAAGTGATTGTAACGTGTGTTGTGCAATATGTGCTTGCAAATGAAAGAAAAGTACTTAACAAAATTAAATAACTTGAAAGAGCATGAAATACTTGAAATGAAACTTGCAAGAAGTAAAATAGATGTTTTCCTTAAACCATAATACCATACAAGGTTGCAAGAGATGGAATGAAATATTTAACTTATTAAGCAAAGGTACTTAAGATTGAATGACTTGAAACCAACTAATATGCTTGAAAGATAAATGAAAGAGTGCTTGAACCCCAAAGCAAAAAATAGATAACAACTATGAACAAGATAAGCAAAATGAGTCACAATGCCTCCATGGGCCTAAACGAGCATATGATTACTCCATTAATTAATATAAACCATCATTGAGCATAAAAAATGAAAGCAACCATAACTAATTTAGCCTTACGATTTTGGGGGTTGGCTAAGCCAAGAACACTCCAAGGTGTAGGAAAACAAGATAAAGCAAAATACTTGTAAATAAAACTAAGCTAAAACAAACCTCAAACAATGACACAAGGTAGAGGCAAGCCTTCCTTTGTTGTGCCAAGGTGGGTTGAAAATAAACTAAACTAATTACAGAAAATAAGATTGCAGCAAGTGAATCCTTACGATTTAGGATGGTTGGCAAAGCCAGACACTTTCCTAGGTGTAGGCAAAGCAAAATAAAAAATGCAAAAAATTATTTTAGGAGAAGTGCAAGCCCTTGGTTACTCTTTGGGAGATTTCTTACAGTGAGAATAGAAGAGAGAAGTGTTGGGTAAGTATGCACCCCAATTTATGAGGTTTTTGTTGACGTTTTAAGACCCAAAATGGGCTATTCCTCCTTGTTTTCTATCAAAGACCTGCAAAACCAGCAAGTAAAACTTGTTGGAAAACTGCAGAAAATGACTGAAAAACCTGGAGAACATTTATGTTAATATGCAACAAAAATTATAAATGAAATATAGCCGTATTTGGATTACAAATCCACCCAAATGATCAGAAATAATAACAGAATAACATAACCAAAACTATAAGAGGAATACGATTAGGTTAAAAAGACAACTTCCAAATCTGAAGTTGCTCCTTCTCAACCCTTAGCAACCTGCAAGCATATGAGACTAAGATACAAGACAATGAATGAGGTAAGTATATCCCAAAACATCCACAAAATATTTTGAAGAAGAAAGGAAACTACTATACTAAGATCTAGAGCAATACTACTATAGATCTATCCAAACAAAGTACTTTTCTTGGATCTCTTACTCTAAATCTAGAAGATAAAAACTCAAAGAAAGCAAAAATAAAAGTCACCTCCAATAACATCCAAAGCCAAGCATCAAGAATACTCCTGATGGCAATGGTTTCCTTCAAAGATTCTTCTATTATAAGCAAGCTTGAGAAAATATTTTCTACAAGCTTGAGAAATGAGAGAGAGCAATATGGGAGAGAGAGAAAAGTGGGAGAGATTTGAGTGTAGTAACAATACACTGAGAATAATTCAGAAATGAGGGTGAGGGGGCCTTTATTTATACTTGGGAAGGCAAAGTTACCCCTCCTAGATCTTTTACAAGTATCAAAACAAGAGCAAGAGTGATCATCTCTAGGAGGGGGGGTGCAACTTTAGGGTTAGGGTTTTGGATTGATGAGATGGAATGAGGTGGAAATCAATTGTTTGGTCAAGGAGGTTAGGTGGAGTTTCTAGGGAGGCGCACTAGGGGAGAGAGGGTCCCACTCCTTTAATTTTTCACTTTTCTATAGTTTGCTCAAGGAGGGGGGCACGACTTCCCTAGGGGGAACAACTTGAAGTGATGGTGGCTAGGTAAGAAAGGGTTATGAGGGTGAGAAAAGGGTTAGGATATGATAGTATAAGGTTTAGGCATCATATCCCACCTTCTCTTCAACCAATTAACTCAAAATTACAAAATTTGGCATTTTGGCTATGTTAATATAAACAATTAAATTGTTGTTTTGGACTGACTAAGACTCCTCATGGACAAACACCTAGAAAAACTTGTCCATTTGAGCTGAAACTTGGTCCAAGGGTGTAGGGGGTCTCATTCCATTTCTTTTGAGCAAAAATATCCCTATCAAAAGAGGTCCTAGTTTTTACATTTTTCATCAAAATTTAATTAAAATGACCCAACTTAGGGAATTTTAATAAATTAAAAAAAAACCTATCTAGACTGGACGAAATTCCACAAAACTTTAGGAAATGTCTTACATGGTCATTTACAACATTCCTAGACACTAGCTACCAGAGGGCTAGACCATTAGAACGTCTTTCACCACTTTGGAGGAATTATTTGTGGGAGTGAAAAACTCAAGGGAAATTAATAACTGATCCATGGAGACCCATTACATAATAATCCCACGTAGGGGAGCGAAAATTTCATTACAAAAAGAAGTGTTGAAGGCCAAAATTGTCTTGTAGAACCAATAAGTCTCTGACTTGGTAGCACCTGATGGTGCATATCTTCATGGTACATGGAGTTGACCCTCTAGTTGAATAGGTGGTAAACATCTGGCTCCACATGGGGACGTGTGTTTGATCTTCACTTTGGGAGGGAGAGCATACGAGAATCCAACATCTACAAAACAAAGTGCTCACCAATACCCAAATATATATGAATAAAATGCTATAAACAACAATTACATAAATAAATAACCATTGTACAACAACTATAATTACAAAATGAAACTATGATACAATAAAAATATCTAAGTACATAATAACATAATGAATGAAATAATACAAAACTGAAATACAAGGAGAAGGGTTAGAGATACATTACAAAGGGTGTCCCTTTGGACACCAAGTTTCCCATCATATGAAGAAAAGTTTGAGCTGTTGCCCATTCCTCGGAATGTTAATGGGCTCACCATCCAAATGGATGAGATGAAAAGAATTAGGCCCTGATATTTCTCGGATCACATATGGACCCAACCGCAAACTGTCAAATTTGCCATGCTTTCCTGGTTTCTCTATGCCTTCGTCCCATAACAAAAATGTATCCCCAACAATGAAGTCCCTCTACCTAGTTGACTTATCAAATTTTTTCTTAACTTTACTCTGATTTCTGCAATTCTGATCATAAGCCCTTCTTCTATTTTCATCTAACTCAATAATCTGATTGACCCTGTTTTGAACTGCATCATGTTCTGTAGAAAAATCATCAACTGACCCATAAGTAGGAAGTCTAAGGTGCACTGGAAACCTAGCCTCCAAACCATACACTAACTCAAAAAAACTTTTACCTGTTGCTTCTTTCTTAGTAATTCTGTCAGCCCATAATGCATGCGTAATCTTACTATCCCAAGATCTTTTGTTTTCTCCAACTATTTTCTTAACTATGGTCATTAAATTTTTATTACTTGACTCTGCTTGACCATTTCCTTGGGGATAGTAATCTGATGCATGTGACAAGATAATACCATGCTTAAAAAAAAATGAATACATTTAAGCCAAACAAAAAGCCTTAGCATTATCTGTCACTCTTTTTGAAGGCACCCCAGATCTAGTAATAATCCTATCTTTAAGGAAATCCATCACAACCTTTTCAGTTGCTGACTTTGTGGGAATGGATTCAACCCACTTGGTGAAGTAATCTGTAGCTGTAATAACCCATGAATACCCATTACTCGAATTATCCTTGAACTTTCTAATAAAGTCCAAACCCCACTGCTGAAAAGGTGCTTCAACCACAACTTGTTGCAAGGGGAGAGCTGCTAACTTTTTCTTTCCTGTGAAAAGATGACAAGGCTCACACTTTCTAACAAACTGATGCACATATGAAAATATTATGGGCCAATAGTATCCTTCTCTAAGGATTTTGTGTGTAGTAGTTTTAGTAACAAAGTGTCCACCACAAAATCCACCATGGAATTCATCCACTAGTTACTTTGATTCAACATCATCCACACATCTAAGGATAACTCCATCAAGATTTTTCCATCCTAATCCATCTCTAGTGAGGACATACTTAGAAGATTTCAACCTTAAATCCCTTTTCTTGTGGCCCACTAGATGACTTGGACATGTAAGATTCTTAAGATAGAAGATAATATATGCATACCACTCTACCTGTTTAAGATTTAATAAATTAGCGGGGAAATCTTGATTATTGTTATGACAAATCATACCCAAGGCCCTTTCATTCCATTCAGTGAACATTTTGGCTAAACCTTGACCTTTAACCAATTTGGTGGGTTTGATTTCCAAATCATACTCTTGGATTTTAGCAATCCATCTACCCCTTGAGCCTAATCCTTCTGATTGAGATAAGACATCCTTAACTGCTGAATTAGGCACATAACCAATCACCTTGGAATATCCAATGAAGACTCTAAAATGTTTAAGTGACTTCACCAAGGCATATGCTTGTTTCTCAAACATAGGATACTTTAACTCTGCATTCTGCAAGGCCCTATTCATATATGCAATGGGTTGATCATGGCCTTGATCATTTTTCTAAAGTAATACAAACAATAGTATCTTCAGAAGAAAAAGAGAAAATATGAAAGTCCTTAGTATAATCTGGGCTAATAAGGACGGGAGCTTCAGATATGACAGTTTTAATATATTGAAATGCTCTCTTACTTTCATCATTCCATTCAAAATTAACATCCTTCTTAAGCAACTTATATATAGGTTTCACAATTTCAATTTCAACATAGTTAGGAATGAACCTATGAACAAAATTTGTCTGGCCCAAGAAGGATTGGAGAGATTTCTTTGAAATAGGCAATGGTACCTTTCCAATTGTTTCAACTCTCTCTGGGTCTAACTTGAGCCCATCTTTTGAAATTATGTGGCCCAAGAGTTTACCTTCTGTTACCCCAAAGACTGACTTAGCAGGATTTAAGGAAATTCAAAACTCTCTACATCTTTCAAAAACTTGTTTAAGATGACCCATATGACTCTTTCCATCCTTAGAAAAAACTGTGATCTTGATATATTTCTATTAATTTTCCAATTAACCCTCTAAAGGCATAATCCATAGCTCTCTGAAAAGTAGCTCCAACATTTGATAAACCAAATGACATTATTAAATATTCAAAGGTACCCCATGGAGTAGTAAAAGTAGTCTTAGGCCTATCTTCATCCTTAAGTCTTATCTGATTATACCCTGAAAAACCATCAAGCATGGAAATCATTCCTGATACTGTTACCCTTTGTAGCAAGGTTTCCATCTTGGGAAGGGGATAATTGTCCTTTGTGCATGCAATATTTAAGTTCCTGAAATCAATACATAGCCTAATTTTTCCATTCTTCTTTCTAGCAACAACCAAATTTGAACACTATGAAGAATGTCTTGTTTGGGCTATGATTCCTGCTTCTAACATTTTTTGTAGCTCCTGTTGGACCAAATGAGCTAACTTGGGGTTAATCTGCCTCAATTTTTTTCTAAAGGGCTTAGTTTCTTCCTTCAAAGGAATCACATGCTAAATCACATCCTCCCTGTAGATCTTGAGTTCATCATAAGTGAAAGCCAAAACATCTCTATATTCCTTTAATAATTTGAAAATTTCATTTCTTTCTTCAATAGGGGTAGTTTTGCCTATTTTCACCATCCTAGGCTCTTTTTCACTTCCTATGTTGACCTCCAAGTGGTCACATGGTGTTTCATTAGACTCTTCTTTACGCTTGTGGCCATCTTGTCTATCAAAAATTTTCTCTTGGGCAATAAGGCGCCTAGGAACTGGATTATCCTTATTGTCATCTTCGGTATAGTTACAACCCTCCTCTTTTCCATTAACATTAAAATTAGAAAACTCATGTACTTGAGTCAAGAATCTAACAACCTATTTATCTTCATCAAAAATCTTTCAATGATCCATGTTATCTGGTACTGAGGATCTAAAGATTACTTCAACATAAATATTTTCCTTAATCAAATCATTTGAAAGTTGAAGTGTGGAAGCAGCTACTGCAAGTTCATGAGCCTTATAATTTTGTTCCCTAGGAATAGCAATACGATTCAAAGCATCAAGATCACGAATGGAGTCCCATATTGCATTCCTATATTTCTTTAACCTTTCTGACTTGCAAGCAAACTTATTCTTAAGTTGTTGAATGACTAAATATGAGTCCCCCTTGATATTCAAACATTTGACACCCATATCTTTGCAAATATCCAAACCAAGCAGCAAAGCATCATATTCAGCCACGTTATTAGTTGCATCAAACTCCAATCTATAAGCAAACTTAAATTCTTGACCATTTGGAGCTTGAATGACTAATCCAACACCTTTTCCTGATCTAGAAAAAGCATCATCAAAATTGATATACCAAACTTATCAACTATATCATCTTTAATTTATTCTTTTAAAGGCACAATAGAGTTAGATAAAATAACATAATTACCAAGATCATCATCTCTATACTTTAACTCATTCTTAGGATTTTTTGGGTCTTCAACATGATACCTCTTTTCCAACTCTCTATTTAACTTAAAAGTATTTCCATCTAGGGTAGGGATGGTAGCATAAGTTAGATCCATTTGTAAATTACCCCCCAAATCTGCAGCAGCTTTTCTAGAAAGCAACATTCCCCAAGCATCAGGCACATAAATCACAACAATATCCATTTCAAACAGGATGTCTGGAAAAAATGCCAAGTGTACTTGTAAACCTTTAATCAATCCGTGCACTTTAATCATTTTACCGTCCATGGCACAAATGTTATGTTAAGGTATAGATATCCTCAAGTTTAATTGCTCCATTACCTTCTTAGTCATAACATTTGAACTAGCCCCTGAGTCTAGCATGCAATTATGTAGCACTTTGTTGTTCACAAGTAAAGAAAGAAAGAAAGAAAGGATGATTCTTTTCATTCCCCCTATCCCAATTCTACAAAATAACTGGTGTGTCTTGGTAGGCTACTGTTGGTTGTCTATCAACAATATTCCGAGGAGGATCTTCTATGGCTTTAAGTAATTTTTCCCTTTGAGAAAGGATCTTCATGATTTCTGAAACTGGAACCAACATCTTTGCATTACTTAACCAACCACCTAAGTCAATATTTAAATCTGAGCTAGCATGCACATTTAACTTAGGAGGAGTTGGAACTACCTTGGCAATATTAGCTTGACTTTTATCTTGATTTCTATTTCCATTCCTTTGGTAGGTAATTCCTCTATACTTAGCCATTTCTGAAACATGTTGGGGTGTAGGCTTAGGCCCAAATTTTTTTGTTGCCTTATCAACAACATTATTCATGTAGCTTGCACTACTACCTTGTTCAACAAATTCCATCCAATCATACATTCCAACATTGTATTTCCTACCACACATGTTAACTTGTTCATTTCTTTGATTTCCATAATCATCATCATAACAACCCTCAAGAAAAACTGGACAAGTTATTTCCTCATGAAATTCACCACAAGGCCTACAATAAGGTATAGCTTGATGATCTACCAAGTTGGTGGACTCAAAAGGATTAGGTGGCCTTTGATCGTGTGGAGGAGTTCTCTTTGGCCATTTGTCATTTGGCTTATGATGAGGTCTATTATTTTGAGATCTCTCCATAGTGATCAACCTATTTTGCAAAGAATTTATCTGAATGGCATGGTTAAAATCCATTTGCTTAATTAGTTGGGTCAATTCTTTAATTCCATCATTATATGACTCTTGACCCTCTACTTTCTTCTTCTTCTCTTCACTACTCTTTGAAGAAGAACCTCTAGTAAAACCAAGAATGTTGGACTTCCTAGCATCTTGCATATTCTTATCAATCCTCACAACCAAAGTTTGTGCTTTCTTAAGATTATGAGGATCCTTATCCCTTAGTGCATATCTCATCTCCCCCTCAAAAGCTTCCATATAATATATCAAGATTGCAGCTTCTGAAGGAATTATTGTATTAGGGAGACTTTTGACCAAGTCATTAAATTTCTTGTTGAATTCTTCCATTGTCTCATTTTCCTTTTTATGAATTGAACTAAGGGAAGCTAGAAGGAATCTGTTTTCCTTTTGGTCACCCCACCTTTCCTTGAACTCTGACACTATTTTGTCTTGGGTGCTGAATTTGTTGGGGTCAAATTATGAAAACCACTCTGCAACATCTCCTTTTAAAGAATACACAAATAATGTCATCTTGACATTCTTTTCATCATGAACTCTACAATAATTCAAAACACATAGATCAAAGTTGAGGATGTGTGAATGTGCACTGATAGGATTGTTTCCCTGAAAGCAAGGAAGCTTCTCAATAGATTTATTTGGAATTGTGTGAGGAGACCCTTGGATAGCTGTAAAATTCAAAGGTCTCAAAAGGCACTCATGTCTACGTTAGGATTATTAGTGGGAGTATTAACAGTTGATTGATTTTTATTAGTTTGGAACAAGTATTGGATATCAGTGAGTGTTTCTTCTCCAAGACTTTCAAGTAGCCTTCTAGGGGCAAGGCGATTTAACCTCCTCCTATAAACCTTTTCAGATTTAGGAAAAGAATAAATCACTCCTTGTGAAGTGCTCGTTGTAGTATACTTGACAGATTTGTTCAATGGAGTCTCCACTTGAAGAAAAAACAAACAAAAACAACCAATGCAAGTTGACAAAAATTTAGGGACTAAATTTTATTACTTAGTTCTTAAAAAATAAATTAGTTAAGTCGTTTAGACCAAGGATAAAAGACTTATCCCCGACAACGACGCCAAAGATGTTTCCATTCTTATACACACTTGCAAACGTGGGCTAAGTCCAACCCACTTAGTGTGTCCTTGGAGGCACAATGCCTAGGTTCAAATCCCATTGTCACCTCGACTTGAACCTCTTCCGTCTAAGCTTACTCCTAGGGAAGCCAAGGGGGGTAGACCCTGTAATGTCCCCATTTTGGGACATTATAACATCACAACATTTCAGAGTGTTATGCCTGCCCGAGTAGCCAGATAGGGGTGACAGAGAGTTCAGGAGATATTGAGGGGTTTATTTGGGCCC
>ML829149.1:37411-70200 GCA_009831015.1 Picea engelmannii | reverse complement strand
TTATTCATGATATTGAGCAGTTGACATTCTATACTCTTGCATGCGTCTTTATATGATTGTTAAACCTTCATTATGCAACATGCACATGTAATAACCGACATGCAACCACAATAACCAACATGCAAACACAATAACTGAAGAACGTCTCAATCACACAGCTAAAACGCATCCAGAAACCCCCAGTGTATCAGATCTGCACGCCAGAGTAGTAGAACAGTAGCAAATATCTTGATTAGCCGGATCAGGGATATTTCAGACCCTAGTTACTATGTGAAGTTAAGAGTTAAATTCTAGGAGTTGGTTTTAATTAGTTAATGGTTTGGGGGAATCTATCCTATATGAGAGGAAAACAATGCGAAGTGCAATAATTCAATGCAAAGGCAAGCCTTTTTCCTAAGACAACTAAGACTAGTAGGTTGGGCAAGGGGTCAACTAAAGTTAAAGGAGTTTAGAATCTACAAAAAGGTTACAACAAGATTACAAAGAATGACTTTACAGATTTACAATTAGAACTAGATACAACTAAATGAGATGAACAATTATCTACAAATCTAAGAATATCTAAAGATACATCAAAGAAACAATTATACAATTGTGGACAAGAAGGGAAACAAGCACTAAGTTGAAATAATTGAAATACTTGAATGTGCAGGGAAATAAAGAATGCTCAAAGGAAAATATTACACCAACACATCAAGCCAACAAACCCAAACGATAGAGTGCCTCCACAAGATGTGCAACTCTTAGGGGTTGTTTCAATGGCATACACAAGTACACAACAACAAACCCAAACAATGAAGTTGCCTCCAAAGGATGCGCAACTTCAAGGGGTTAATCCAATAAACCAAAACACAACTTAAAACTGAAATGAAAGTGCTCAAAAGAAGCCTCCAAGGAAAAGGACATAACTTTAGTTTACTTAGTTAACATCCACAAGTGCTTAAAGTAAATTGCATGAAAAGTAATGGAATTGACAAGTGCTTGCAAGATTACTTAAGAATAAACCATACAGATATGTAAAATGAAAATTGCCCAAAGTTGTAGTGGATTAATTAAGATTATTAAGTTGTTAAGTTAGAATATGAATCCTATGCTAAGTGACAACCCAAAAACTCCCCCCGCTTGTACCAAAAAGTTGTTGGGTGCTCAATAAGTGAGGTAAACAAGGCCCCACCCTAGCTCCACAGGTCAACCCAAGAATAGAAGTACTCCCGATCAACCCAAGAATAGAAGTACTCTCGGGAAGGACGCCAAGTGAAGTGAGATCGTCCCCGATCTAGCACCTCCCATTGCTTCCATAAATTCTCGTTGTAGATGGCAAAGTTGGGTCGATAGAAGGTGACCTATTAAGACTAATTTATTTTAGAGACTAGGAGACTAATGCATATTGAGTTAGTTGAAGTTAAGTGATTGTAACGTGTGTTGTGCAAGATGTGTTTGCAAATGAAAGAAAAGTACTTAACAAAAGTAAATAACTTGAAAGAGCATGAAGTACTTGAAATGAAACTTGCAAGAAGTAAAATAGATGTTTTCCTTCAACCATAATACCATACAAGGTTGAAAGAGATGGAATGAAAGATTTAACTTATTAAGAAAAGGTACTTAAGATTGAATGACTTGCAACCAACTAATATGCTTGAAATATAAATGAAAGAGTGTTTGAACCCCAAAGAAAAAAATAGATAGCAACTATGAGCAAGTTAAGCACAATGAGTCACAATGCCTCCATGGGCCTAAACTAGCATATGATTACTCCATTACTTAACATAAATCATCATTGAGCATAAAAAATGAAAGTAGCCATAACTAGTCCAGCCTTATGATTTTTGGGGTTGGCTAGGCCAAACACACTCCAAGGTGTCGGAAAACAAAATAAAGCAAAAGACTTGTAAATAAAACTAAGCTAAAGCAAGCCTCAAACAATGGCACAAGGTGGAGGCAAGCCTTCCTTTGTTGTGCCAAGTTGGATTGAAAAGAAACTAAACTAATTACAGAAAAAAAACTTGCAGTAAGTGAAGCCTTACGATTTAGGATGGTTGGCAAAGCCAAAAACTTTCCTAGGTGTAGGCAAAGCAAAATAAAAAATGCAGAAATTTATTTTAGGAGAAGTGCAAGCCCTTGGTTACTCTTTGGGGGCTTGCTTACAATGAGAATAGAAGAGAGAAGTGTTGGGTAAGAATTCACCCCAAGTTAGGAGGTTTTTGTTGACGTTTTAAGGCCTCAAATGGGTTGTTCCTCTTCGCTTTCTATCAAAAACATGCAAAAACCAGCAAGTAAAACTTGTTGGAAAACTGCAGAAAATGACTGAAAACCCTGCAGAAAATTTCTGTTAATATGCAAGAAAAATTATAAATGAAATATATCCGTAATTGTAATCGATTTTGATTTAATTCAGAATACAAATTTACCCAAATGATCAGAAATAAGAACAAAATAACAGAAGTGAAACTATAAGAGGAATAATATTAGGTGAAAAAAACAACTTCCAAATCTAAAGTTGCTCCTTCTCAACCCTTAACAACCTGCAAGCATATGAGACTAAGATACAAGACAAGGAAGGAAGTAATTATATACCAAAACATCCACAAAATACTTTGAAGAAGAAAGGAAACTACTATACTAAGATCTAGAGCAATACTACTATAGATCTATCCAAGCAAAGTACTTTGCTTGGATCTCCTACTCTAAATCTAGAAGCTAAAAACTCAAAGAAATAAAAAGTACAAGTCACCATCCAAAGCCAAGCATCAAGAATACTCCCAATGCCAATGGTTTCCTCCAAAGATTCTTCTATTATAAGCAAGCTTGAGCAAATACTTGCTACAAGCTTGAGAAATGAGAGAGAGCAATATGGGAGAGAGAGAAGGGTGGGAGAGATTTGGGTATAGTAACAATACAATGAGAATAGCTCAGAAATGAGGGTGAGAGGGCTTTTATTTATACTTGGGAAGACAAAGTTACCCCTCCTAGATATTTTACAAGTGTCAAAACAAGAGCAAGAGTGATCATCTCTAGGAGGGGGGGTGCAATTTTAGGGTTAGGGTTTTGGATTGATGAGATGGCATGAGGTGGAAAGAAATTTCTTGGTAAAGGAGGTGAGGTGGAGGCTCTAGGGAGGCGCACTAGGGGAGATAGGGTCCCACTTCTTTAATTTTTTATTTTTCTATAGTTTGCTCAAGGAGGGGGGTGCAACTTTCGTAGGGGGAACAACTTGAAGTGATGGTGGCTAGGTAATTAAGGGTTATGAGGGTGAGAAAAGGGTTAGGATAGGCTAGTCTAAGGTTTAGGCATCATCTCCCGCCTTCTCTTCAACCAATTAACTCAAAATTAAAAAAATTGACATTTTGACTATGTCAATATAAACAATTAAATTGTTGTTTTGGATTGACTAAGACTCTTAATGGACAAACACCTAGAAAAAATTGTCCAATTGAGATGAAACTTGGTCCAAGGGTGTAGGGGGTCTCATTCCATTTTTTTTTAGCATAAATACCCCTATCAAAAGCCCAAGGTCCTAGTTTTTACATTTTTCATTAAAATTTAATTAAAATTACCCAACTTAGGAAGTTTTAATAAATTAAAAAAAACCTATCTAGACTCGATGAAATTCTGCAAAACTTTAGGATATGTCTTACATGGTCATTTACAACATTCCTGTACACTAGCTACCATAGAGATAGACCGTTAGAACGCCTTTCACCACTTTGGAGGAATTATTTGTGGGAGTGAAAAACTCAAGGGAAATTAATAAGGCTGGTTAGGCCAAATTAATAACCTGAGGAAAAAAAACACTCAGTGAAAGAGACTCCTCTAATGATGAAKTCCTAAGGAAACTAACTTAACTATGATCCATGCAGACCCATTACATTATAATCCCATGCAGGGGAGCGGAAATTCCATTACAAAAAGAAGTGTTGAAGGCCAAAACTGCCTTGTAGAACCAATAAGTCTCTGACTTGGTAGCACCTGATGGTGCATATCTTCATGGTACATGGAGTTGACCTCCTAATTGAATAGGTGGTCAACAACACCCATTCTCCATTATTACACTTGCATTACATTTACATTTCCTAGCAAATTTTTTTAAGTATTTACATTCCATTCATTTTTATGCAAGTTATTTTCATGTGTAAATATTTATATTGATAAGCATTATTTATTCATTCATTGTTTTAAAGTAATTGTATAAAGTTATTTTTTAATTCATTATGTAGATAGTTCTTAATTTGTTTTATTCTTGTGAATGTATCATATATATATATATATATATATATATATATATATTGGAATAATTAGAATTTTTAGGCACTGGTCCAATTGTGTTTTAATAAATAAAGGTTTTCTTGTCATTGAAAGATTGAATTTTGCATTGTTGTTTGTCATTAGGTTGGGTATCATTAATCAACAATTTAATTAACTCCTATAACTAAAATAAACCTTTACATAGTTTAATAGGGTCTACCCCCTTTGGCTTCCCTAGGAATGAGCCTAGACGGAAGGAGTTCAGATTGAGGTGACAATGGGTCTGGATTTAGGTTTGTGCCTCCAAGGACACACCAAGTGGGTTGGAGACTTCTCCACGTTTGTAGGTGTGTATTAGGATGATAACATGGCCCATCACCACAAACTACAAAACTATGGAGATGTCATTCAATGGGGAGAATGGAAAAAGGGTCACCTTGAGGAGAATGACAACTAATGCACCTAGAGTGGTTACATCAAAGCGCATGGAGGGCATCTTCAGGAGAGAACACATTGTATATGCAACATAATGTTTGATATCAGTTCAGGTGGATAAGGAGGGGCATCCTCATTACTCTCATGACATACAGAAAATCGTTGACAATCACAACAAGGTTTTTGAACCTATTCCACCAAGACCACCACTAGATAGGGGGTTTGAGCATATTATAGAGTTGGAAGGCGCAAAACAAGTCATCACTACTCCTTATAGACATCCAAAAACGTATAAAGATGAAATTGAAAAGGCTATTAAAGAACTGTTGGACATGGGTTATATTAGGCCAAGTTCTAGTCCTTTTGCATCTTCGGTTATTTTGGTAAAGAAGAAAGATGGGACTATGCGCATGTGCATTGATTACAGGGATTTGTACAAGAAGACCATTAAGAACAGGTACCCCATTCCTCGGATAGATGCGCTATTGGATGAGCTACATGGCGCCATTTACTTCACCAAAATAGACTTGCACTCTGGTTATCATCAAATCAAAATGAGGGAACAAGACGTGCCCAAAACAACTTTTAGATGCCACTATGGTTATTATGAATTTCTGGTTATGCCCTTTGGGCTAACTAATGCGCCAACCACTTTCCAATCATGCATGAATCATGTCTTCAACAAGCAATTGAGGAATTTTCTTTTAGTCTTCTTTGATGACTTGATGATATATAGAAAAACTTGGGAGGATCATCTCAAGCATGCAATCCAAATCTTGAGCATTATGGAGGAACAATCCTTGTACGCTAAGGATTCAAAGTGTGAATTTGGGATGAATGAAGTCCTTTACTCGGGACATATTATTGGAGATAAAGGGGTACAGGTGCACCACGAAAAAATACAAGCTATACTTGACTGGCCAACACCCAAAACTCTTACCGAGTTGAAAGGATTCCTTGGCATTTGTAGTTACTACAGGATATTTTTTAAAGGATTCTCTCAGCTTTGTGCACCCTTGACAGATTTGACCAGACAAGGCGCATTCAGGTGGAGCCAAGAGGCACATGTGACATTTGATAAAATGAAGAAGGTAATGAGCACTTGTTCGATTCTTTCTTTTCCAGATTTCTCGCAGCCCTTCATATTGGAGTGCGATGCCTCAGGTGAGGGAATGGGGTGCCTCTCATAGGCACCCCATTTCCTATGAGAGTCGAAAATTGAGGGGGCCTGAGCTCCTGCACACTATTTATGACAAAAAAATGTTATCCATCATGCATACTTTGGCTAAATTCAGAGATTATTTGGTTGGGGCAAAATTTTTTGTCAGGACCAATCACAACAACCTGAAGTACTTCTTAGACCAAGAGGACCTTAATGAGAGACAACAAAAATGGGTTAGCAAGATCAAAACTTATGACTTTGACAATGAAGTTGTCAAAGGAAACAACAATGTGGTGGTTGATGCTTTATCCAAGAGACCTTCAGTATATGCCATGACAGATATTTCAGTTGACTAGAAGGCACATCTTTGCTTGTGAGTTGATGGATGGGCAGGTACATGATGATAACTTCAGGATCATGGATGTCATAATATACTAAAGGGACGAATTTTCTTGGTTCCTGAGTTAGAGTTCAAAAGGAGAGTGTTGCATGCATGCCATGATTCACCATTGGTTGGGCACCAAGGATTTGTCAAGACATATAGGCAGGTAAGGGAAAGACTCGCATGGAGGGGTATGAAAGAGGATGTAATGCGCCATATCAGGGAATGTTCCAACAGGTTTATTGCAACCATTCCCTATTCCAGAGCATAAATGGGAGAGTATCTCTATGGACTTCATCACATGGTTGCCCAAGGTTCAGGGCAAGGATTGTATCTTTGTGGTAGTGGATAGGTTAACTAAGTTTGCTCATTTATTTTCCATTTCCACAGATTACAGTGCATCACAGGTTGCAAAACTATTCTTTAGAGATATATTCAGGTTGCATCGGTTGCCCAAAACCATTGTGAGTGATAGGGATAACAAGTTTATGAGTACCTTTTGGCAGGAGCTATTCAGGTTGGTAGGTACGACCTTGAATCCCAACACTAGCTATCATCCACAAACTGATGGACAGACCGAGATATTCAACAAATGGATGGAAGGGTACATCCATAATTATGTATCAGGGCAACAAAATGCATGGGTTAAGTGGCTACACTTGGGTGAGTATTGCTACAACACCACCTATCACATGTCTATTGGTATGTCTCCTTTCAGGGCTTTGTATAGTTATGACCCTCTCACCTTTCTGGATATTGTATTTGGGGACAGTAGAGCACCTATGGTACAGGATTGAATCCAAAAGAACCAAGATATACTCAGAGAGCTCAAAGATCACATGCACAGGGCACAAAATTAGCAAAAGATATAGGCATATAAGCACAGGGTGGAGTGCACTTTTGAGGTGGGTGATCTTGTGTACTTAAGACTCCAACCTTATAGACAAGCATCTATAAATAGGAATGGCGCAAAAAAGATTCAACCTCGCTTCGTTGGGATGTAGAGGGTGATAAGAAAGGTAGGGGTTGTGGTATATTAGCTTGAACTACCCCCGGGAAGAAAGATACACAATGTTTTTCATGTATCATGTTTGAAAAGATTCATAGGACAACACATCACTCCCATTGACGAACTACCTCCCTTGGATGAGGAAGGACAATTGATATTGATACCTGTAGCAGTGTTGGAAGTGAGGGAGAAGAGGCTAAGGAAGAGGAACATCAGGGAGTACTTAATTAAGTGGAATGATTTTCCTATAGAGGATGCTACTTGGGAGAATGAACAGGTTCTTGAGAAAGCAGGGTCAGAATTGCTTGTGGGAAAGCAATTACTAGGAGGGGAGATTGTAATTCCCCCCACCTCTTGATAAGAGGATTACAAAGAATTAGTAGTCTAGATGTCCCCAATAGACTATAGTCTCATGAGAAATGGGGACTAAGAGGCTCCAAATTGTTCACTTAAGCATAATGTTATAATTTAAAAGTGACTTTGGGAAAAAGGTGAAATAAGTGGAAAAAGGCCACATGAAGAAAAGAACGGAGAAAACCTTAGAAGGTGGTCAATTAACTCAAGTGAGAATTAGATCAGAGGTATAAAGGAAAAAGGAGGGCGCCTCACTCCTCATCCTTGTCATTTTCTCTTTTGCATCTTGAGCTCTTGAGCTAAGAGGATGTTTTGAGGGTTTTGGGAGAACAAACCCTAGAGATCAACTCGATGGTGAAAGATTCCACCTTTCCTGGTCCAAGCTTGGTCACGTAGGTGGAAGATCCCTCCCTCACCGTTCTACAACAACTACATGTCACTCATCCATTGGAGAAGAGGGTGAATGAGCAATTTCTGGGTTCTTCCAGCAGGAGGGCGCATTGTTGAAGGAAGAAAGTTCGTTTTGGAGAAGGAGAAGGAGATCTGAAGGAGTTTTCTATTGAGTTAGATTGGTAGGGGCCATAACATCTTTATTAGCCTACTTTTGGTGTTTATTTTATGGGCAATGATTTATTGTGAGTGTGGCATGATTTCTCCAAGTGAAGGGTACATTGTCTGAAGGGGATCTATTCATGTAGAGGGAAAAAACACTATTCTTCAACAAGGGAACTCATCCAAAGAGTTTGTGGACCTCAGATCTACTATTTCCTTGGTTTTTGGTTGGTGTTGGAGCTACAGAAGGAGAGGGCCAAAATATCCATAAGCTATAGCCAGGAAATAGTGCGCAACTCAGCCAATTTGAGGGGTTTCTACTTCAAAAGGCAAGAAACCCATCTTGCAATCCATCTCTTGCAACTATTTGGCCTTTGGAGGCTTGTATCTTCTCTTCTTGGACTTTCTTGGAGGTTATTCTCATTCTTGTTGCTAGATCTCAATTATATTGTTCCATATCTGCAGATCTATTGTATCAGGATCTTCTACTATCTAAATAAAGGTCATATCTGAAGTTGTTACTTTTCCATTGTGTTGAATCTCTTGTATCTTGTTCTTGGATGTGATTATTGTTGTATTCTTGTCACTTGCACACTATAAACTCCATATAATCCTTCTAGCACAAGTATGGAAGGCAAATCCGCAAAAAAAACAAACAAAAAACAAAAATCTCAACCTAAACCCTAAGTTTCCAAACAAGGAATGGCTTGGAAACATTACATTATGTCCTTTACTCAATTTGGGACAGTTCCTGGAAAAGTGACCTTTCTTCTGACAGTTAAAGCATCTCACCCTTGAAATTTCAAACTCCTTACCTTCGTAACCACCACTATCTTTCTCCTTTTGAATAGAGAATTTCTTTCGAGAAGGGAATATTTTCCCTTTCTTTGATCTGGATATCAATGCAATATTGTCTTCTTTTGAGGAGTCGGTTCTGCACATAATCCTACCTTCTTCATGAAGGAAACCATGCCACAACCTTTCAAAGTTAGGCTGAGTCTCTCTTGCACTTACCCCAGAAAGGAAGACCTCCCAAGGGGGTGGGAGGCCATCAACAATAGTCTGCACTAAGTCATCATCATCAACTGGTACACCAATCACTAGTGATTGATCCTTGATCTGTGAGATCTTGGTGAAGAAGGATGCTACTGTATCATCCTTCTCCATCTTAAGAGTTCGTAGCTTGTTCTTGAGAACCCTCTTCTGACTGGGCGCCTTCTTCTTATACAAGTTTGTTAGAGTGTCAAAGCACTACTTTGCAGTCTTTAAAGGAGCTATTACAGGCATAATATTGTCCTTCACTAACTCAAAAATGTTTTTCTTTTCCTTTGCCTGATTCTTGTTAAAGTTTTCTCTTCCTGCATTTGAATTAGGTTCCTCTACTACATTGGTTACGAAATTGTCCAAATCATTCTCTTCAAAAATATTTAAAACCCTTACCTTCCAAATATTGAAGTTGGAAGCTCCTTCAAGCCTGTCTTCAACCTTCACTGAGATCGATGTCATCTTTGCAGTAACTTTTCAACAAATTTGAACTGTGCTCTTTTAAATAATCCTCTCCAAGAACCCTGTGTGAGCTCAAGCTTGCTGCAAAACTGAGTGACTACATGCACATGGCTCTGATACCATGTTGAAATTTAAATACAGTTCATGTTATCGCACAATTCGTACTTGTCAAAAATCCCAAGGCAAGTAGGTACATAATTGGTGTAACTGAGAATAACCTATCATTGTCACCTTAATAGGAGATCCCTTTCTATTTAGGAGTATGTTTAAGCTACCACAGGGGAGACGTCTCCGGTGACCTGGGGGGTTTGAGAAGGCTAAGAAAAGTAGTCACAAGGAAACCCTTCCCCTCTCACAGATCACTCTAATCATAGGTTTCTTTTATGTCTTAAGGATGAAGCAAATGAATAATATTTGTGTACCCGCCCAGAACAAGACAACAAAGAAAACGGGGCACTTTCCAGGTACCAGATGATTGTTAATACTTCATAATACAATAAACCTTCGTAAAATAAGCTAGCTGATTATGAATTTGCAGCAATGCATCAGTTTATAACAGAAATTAATATCTTACAACAGCCACAATATTCAAGCCTTGAAATTGCTTGAAAAAGACAATAAAAAGTGACTTTAACTAGGCAAATTGATAGTAAATTATCACAAACAAAATTGGCAATGATAGGTTAGCTCTTAATGTCAATTTTGCATAGATTTTGCTGCAGTTAAATGGCTGTATCTATCCTTTGCAACAACAACATGTTTACATGGTCAAAAGTGCAAGGAAATCACACACAAAACTAGCACTTACCTAGTAGATTCACTAGCAATTGTCACAATTAGATTTTGATTGGTTCTAGTGTGAGTTATGAAGGTAAATGTGCCAAATCATTGTATGTTTAGATGGCAGTAGTAATGTTTTGCTACAGCAGCAAATTAGCTTAGGAGTTAGTCTAATTTAGGGTTAGAAAGAGTTAGTAAAGAGTTCAAGGATAAGAGTATAAGTGTTTGTTTGCTCAATCACCACTTGTAAGAGGTAGTCTAGTGCCTTTCTAGGGTAAATGGAGTCACTAATGGAAGCTGAAAATTCTTAAAGGAAAGATAAAAAATGATAATAATATGTTAAGGGGTGGAGAGGACAAAGAGGTGTTGGTATCCCAAGGCCTCAAAAATCCTTTTCTAAGAGAAAATTGCTAGAAAGTAACAAGGGTTAGGCCCTAGCGATTTTCTCTTTCCTTGAACAAAATGTAATAAATTATGCAATTGGAAATGGAAGTAAGGTTACTAGAGTGCTAAAATGGTAGGTCTCTAGTATTTACTTCAAATTAGGTGCCTTTCAAGAGATTTTAACACATGGAAGATTATAGGTAAAAAGATGATAACACATGTCATTCCCCTAGGGTTTCAAGCTAGAAATTTCATAATATTAGACATGAAACAAGTAAAAATAACCATAACATTCATTCACAATAAAGAAATGCAGAATTTCCACTTACTTCACCAAGAATAATCTAGCAAATCACCCTAGTTGAAGATCTTCCACAAGAAAATAGACAAAAAGCACCAAAATTTGCCTCCTTCAAGAAGTGTGCATCACTAGTTTCAACCAATAACCCTTAAGGAGGGCCGGATTTCAGACCTCACACTTGTGTGAGTGAAATATGATGAAAAATATAAGATATTTTTCCCTTATTTATACAATACAAGTGACCTTTAATTACATTTTAGGTCAAAAAAGACTGACATGGCTAGTTTACATCAAAAGTCCAGTTTTACATAAAATTGACAATAAAAACCCTAATTTCATCTTTTTAGGGTGACATCATGCCCCTCCTAGGGTGGTGTTGGGACCCGTCTTGGAACACTAGGTCTCCAAAGTGAAACGTTGGGGCTCAAAACCCCTAAGAAACTGCCACACGTGCCAACCAATGCCGTCCTCATGCCTAAAACCCCAACTAGATGACGTCAGAGGCCTTCAAGTGCCAACGTCATGGTGGGAGGGAAAGACCCCCCTCGGTCCATGCCCACCAAAGTGCCTCGGGTGGAACGTCCTCCCTTTTCTCTGGTGCAAGCCTCTGGTATCCCTCTACCCCTGGCTAGGGTCTCAGCATCCATCTGGTGGGATTTTATCCCTATGGAGGTTCGAGATAATCATCTACCCATATGTACCTATCCGTCGGGCATGGTCCTACAACAACAACAAGTACGCCCTCCATGGGCTCATAAGTCACATGGATCATAACAATGTCAATAACATCTAATAGTCAAGTTACCCAAACATGTGCATCAAACCCCCCTTTTTCCAGACAAGTGCTCAAAGACGTTATGCTATTTAACAAGCCAGGTTTGGAGAGGGTATCAGGATGTCCTATTGGAATAATCCTCCTAAGGTGTGGGGTTTTTCTAGGTGAAGACCAATCTAGGTCATGTAAATTCATGAGATGGTGTAGGGGATGTTTGGGCAAGGGGTGCGATGATAACAGGGAAATGTAGGTCTTACCTGTCGGTGCCTCTGTAGAGGGTGAGTTGCACCTTTTCATTGATGCAATTGTTTCCTAGCCCATTCAATGCCTTTTAACTCTTTGTCTTATTGATTTTTCTTTCAAGAGAATATCTGGAGGGCATTTCCCTGGCGTGGTGACCAATGGTGACAACGTTACCCACAAACATTTCACGGAGATGAGAAGGTTGGCTCGTGATGAGACCCCCTTTCTCTTGGCTATGCCACCAAGAGCCACTACCCTGGCGTGGTGACCAGATGAATAGTAGTGTCATACCTCTATATTCCCATGGACCTAATAGGCTGGCTCATGATGAGACCCCCTATCCACCAACTAGGTCTTGAGTTTTATTTTATTTTATGGGTCCTCCCTTTTTCTTGTTGAGAAGCCTTTTATTTATTTCTCGGGGATCCTTGGGTAAAGAATCTCAAGGTTTGATCTTGGATTTTAACTTTTTCCATCTACTTTTACCCTCTGGGCCTTTAGCCCCTTCTTCCCACAAGGCAAGGTACAACCTTTACTAGCTTGGCAAACCCAATGCACGAACCAATGTAGGGGATAGATGAGGGGGGAAATGATGAAAAGTGATAAGTATGGAAGGAATGGACGATGACCTTTCATAGACCCATCCAGTGGCAACTCATTCCTAAGGGAACCAAATTTCTAGGGCACTCTGTCATCCCCCCTAGGTATAGGAAAGTTAAAATGCATAATGTCCAAGCAAATGTCATGAAGCAAAAGAGAATTAAGTGCACATATTCAAATGTTTTGAGAATCAGAGTGACACATACCATGATACCCAGACTCATTACCTCATGGAGCAAGACCCACTTCTACTTTAGAATGAGGCCGATGGGATGGATGTTGTTGCTGATTGATGGGAGGCACTGAATAAAGGATGGGTCCTCCAGGGCCAAGCTCAAGTCGATATGGCTCTCGATACTCCATGTCTAGGACCTGTGGGCCTCGAGACATAATCTCCTTAGTTATCCCTAGGATAGGGGATAACATCTGGCTCCAACTCGGGAACATGTGCTCACCGTAGAGCGCATGAGAACCTTAGCATCTTTGGTATGACCTGTGACCTGCTAGATCTCAACAAAATGATCATTAATCTCTTAGGGTGGTGATATCACCCCTAGCTCATATATGATAAAATGAAATACAAGTAAGCAATCATATATACAAATGGAAATGAAACTAGAACTACACTACCCTAGCATGATATGAAGATGGTATATACAATGAATGAAAATGCCTACCTACTTACCTGTTGGTTGAATGCTAGGTGTAGTCAAATAGCCAGTGAAACCATCCTAGCAATGTCTCATAATACCTGCCTCTGTGCTTCATCATAAACCAAAACAATGATAATTCAAGCACAAAAATAACATGAGTTAGAAAATGTATCGTATCATCGGAAATCGTAAAGTATAGGTCAAGGAGGTGGGAGGGAGGGACAAAATTATGCCAATTCACACTCTTAGGAAAGTGTTCAATCCATCTCAGAAAGGGATCGTGAAAAATCAAAGTTTCAAAAAACCGACTCAAAGAGTCTGAAGGTTGGCTACCTTGGACATATTCACATCCTGAGGTCTGGGAAAGGACCAATAAGAACCTAGAGGATGAATTACAATTTAAGGGAAGGCTGAAAGACTGAGATAATAAACTTCTTTTTAAGGTATTCAACCTACCCTTGGATTCTATAAGAAATATTTTCCCGGGATAAAACTCAAGACAAGGGACATTTTTCCCAACTACACCCTTAATGATATAGCGAGGTAAAGTAATCAAAGGGGGCTGGAGAACCTTGTCACAAGTACCCTGCTTTGGGAAAGCAATGTCCTCACCTCTATCGAGATCTGAGCACAACGGTGGTTGATAATATTCTTCATAAAATAAATTCAAGTGTTCAAAGGAGTACTCATCAAAATATTCAAGGTATGACTGAAAATTATCACAAGAAAATAGAACTAGATCACCCTTGGAGATGTCTGTAACTATATCATTTCCTTGTTTCCAAATGTCAATATCATTAGTAACCTCATATGATAGTTGTAAAGGAAACATTTGGAAATGTCCTTCCATATCATAAATGGGATCTTCATTAGAACCAATCACATCCCACTTACTTCTTCCAACATGTATGAACTCAACAATATTATCAACAATGTCACTACCTTTATCATAACATGAATGATTCAATACATCCAAGGGATCCTCTAGTACTTCTTCACTTTCCAAATCATAAAAAAAAGCATCGTCAAAATCTTGGAAAGGGAAATAACTTATTGTGTTCACTTCTTGTTGTGCAGGAGCATCGATGGCTTGGACAGCTTCATCAAAAGGAAGAGGGTCCAGTACATCATCACCAATACTCATCTCTTCGTCTTCATTAGAAAATGAAGGAACTAGCTCTTCCAAGGGTTCCTTTACTTCTTCACCTTCTGAATCATAGAACAAAGTCTCATCAAGAAACTGGAAAGGAAAATGACTCACCTCATTCTCTTCATCTTGTGCAGGAGAGATACGATCTTGAAGAGCTTCATCGGATGGAGGAGCGGTTACTAGTGCTTCATCCTCATAATTCACTTTTCTAGTTAAATCTTCACTGCATTCTATCGAATCATGGGAAAAATCTTGCTCCTCTTCAAGGGGTTGGCAATTTTCTTCATAAATTTCTTCTTCTATATCAGAGGGTTCTTGGTATTGAGTATGGTACACATCCCTAAGATCTTCCACAATCTCATTGGTGAATCCTTCATCTTCTAGGGATACTGCGAGACTCTTAAGGGCATCTTCATATGTCTGGCATTGTTGTTTCACAAAATCAATAAACCTACTGATGAGGGATACGAAATATGATATACCCCTATATTCGAAACAAATCTTAAACCAATCTCACAAAAAGATGGCAGAGAAAGTATGAACAATTTTACCAGAACATCCTCCCCTCCCAATTCTATCTCACTTATATACTTCAAGAATTCTACAATGTCAGTAATTGGGAGGCCTCCAAATCTTGGAGAGTTGTTTAACCATTTTGTATCAAAATAATGCGGATATCCTTGAAAACTTTTGAACTCAATATTCGGATACACTTGTTCCCAGGGTGGCATGATCCCATAACTTGGAAATATCACAGAATTGAGAGTAAGGAGGCACCTTGGAAAATATTAGTGGATTCGCCAGATATCCTCTTAAGAATTATCAAAGGGATGAGGGAATCACCCTCAGTGGAGTCGCCAAGTAATATTTGTAAGATAAAGGCTTTTGAGGAAAGGCTTACCGAAAAGTGTCATCTTTGAGGAAAATTGACTCAATGTTCCCCGACAATGACGCCAAAATGTTATCGCACAATTTGTACTTTCCCAAAAGCCCAAGGCAAGTAGGTACAAAATTGGTGTAACTGGGAATAACCTATCACTATCACCTTAATAGGAGATCCCTTTCTATATAGGAGAATGTTTAAGCTACCCCAGGGGAGACATCCTCGGTGACCTGGGGGGTTTGAGAAGGCTAAGGAAAATAGTCACAAGGAAACCCTTCCCCTCTCATAGATCACTCTAATCAGAGGTTTCTTTTATGTCTTAAGGATGAAGCAAATGAATAATATTTGTTTACCTTCCTAGAACAAGACAACAAAGCAAATGGAGCACTTTCCAAGTCCAAATGATTGCTAGTACTTCATAAGACAATAAACCTTCGTAAAATAAGCTAGCTTATCATAAATTTGCAGCAATGCATCAGTTTATAACAGAAATTAATACCTTACAACAACCAAAAGATTCAAGCTTTGAAATTGCTTGAAAAAGACAATAAAAAGTGACTTTAACTAGGCAAATTGATAGTAAATTATCACAAGAAAAATTGGCAATGATAGGTTAGCTTTTAATGTCACTTTTGCAGAGATGTTTCTGCAGTTAGATGGTTGTAGCTATCCTTTGCAACATCAGCAATTTTAGATGGTCAAAAGTGCAAGGAAATCACACACAAAACTAGCACTTACCCAGTAGATTCACTAGCAATTGTCACAATTGGATTTTGATTGGTTCTAGTGTGAGTTATGTAGGTAAATGTGCCAAATCATTGTATGTTTAGATGGTTGTAGCAATGTTTTTCTACAACGGCAAGTTAGCCTAGGAGTTAATCTAATTTAGGGTTAGAAAGAGTTAGTAAAGAGTTCAAGGACAAGAGTATAAGTGTAAAGAGTTCAAGGATAAGAGTATAAGAGTATAATTATGTCAATTCATCAATAAACGCTGAAACAATGTGGCATTTAAAGCAATAGATCAATACTTCATTCAATAAATGCTTATGACCACCATTTAATTGCTTATAAATGAAAACATTTGGCTGCACAAAGGTATTAATAACAAGAGATGACGACAACACTTAATTAGTAGGGTCAGTTTCTAGGCTAGGGTTAGTAGTTAGGGTTTGATTCAAAGAGTTTGAGAGGAGTTCAACGCAAGGGATCTCAGCATCAGTGCCTTAGGGTTAAATGGAGTCAATAGTGAAGGATGCAAGAGCTAAAGGAGTCAAAGCTAAGTAGGTCAAGGTCTAGAAGGAAAGGCTTTGGAGTATTACTAGAGCAAGGCCCCAAAGTAAAAACCCTAGGGGAGAGAGGCTCACCTCAGTGTAGGTAAACTAGGCCTCGGTGCTCTATCCTCCTTCCTTAACTCAATGGAAAAAATAGCTAGATGAAAGATGAAGCATAAAACCAAGACTAGAGGGTTTGATGAAGCAAAGTGTTGCTACAACAAGGCTCCTTCAACAAACCCTAGAGAAAATCGACCCAAAGTGTAGTAGACCTAGGCTTAAGGCGTCTCTCTCTTCTTAGCTTATAGATAGTATGGATAGCAATAAATGAAGAGAGAGAGAGAGTGTAGCAACGACTCGGCTCTCTTCTTCTTCAATGGTTGAAAATTTCTCTCAAAGGGGACATGAGACAAGGACCTACTTGTGTGCTTGTCACCTAGGGTTTTATTCAGCGAAATTTATAAACATATGAAAGAAATGAAACTACAACCATTCATTCATGAAGTTTTGCAGAAAATTTACTTATATATCACCAAGAAATATCAATGCAAACCTTAGTTCTAACACCTTCCTTCAATAGCACTGCCAAGACATGCCAAAATAATCCTCCTTCAACAAGTGCGCATCACTAAATCAGCCAATAACCCAAGAGAGGGCGCAAATTTCAGACCTCCTTATGGATTGAGTAAGTTGTCATGAAAAAATGAAGGTGAAAGTCCTTCATTTATATAGTATCATAACCTAAATTTACATTTTAGGTCATGTAACGGGTCGACAAGGCCAAACACTAAAATCATACTGTTTTACATTAAAATGTTAATTTAAAAACCTAATCAAGCTGAAAAGAGATCAAAATCCCCTCTAAGGGGGACCTTATCCCCTTCTAGGGAAAATGAAGCATCCTGGAGCAAAACATTAGCCTTTCTCGAGCTTCTCCAACCTGCCACACGTGCCAACATTGCCCAGTCTGCCTCACAAGACGCCCAATAGGCTAGATGACGTCATGGCCATCAAGGGTGACGTCCCAGGCCTTCCAAGGCCAACGTTCCACTAAAAAGGACTCAACCCCCCTAGGTCAAGCTGTGTCAGAGTGCCTCTGGTGGAACGTCCTCTTCTTCTCCGATGCAAATCCCTTGATCCATCTATGTCCTGTCTCTGCCCCCTAATGGGGTCTCAACATCCACCTGGTGGGCTCTTCAACCCCATGGAGGTTCGAACTGATCATCTCCCCATGTGTACCAGTCCAAATGGTACATGTCCGTCGGGAATGGTCCTGCACATAAAAAGCTATGCCCTCCATGGGCTCATCAGTCACAGGTATCATAGCAATGTCAATCACATCTCATCATCAATATTATTAAACATGTGCATAAAATCCCTAATACATCAGTTAGCAGCTCAAAGACGTTACACAAGCCTACAATACAAGTCTGGAGAAAAGGACAAGGCGTCCTATTGGGCTAGTGCCCACTGGAAAAGGAAAGTTCCCGGAAGAGACCTCATCCAAGCCATGTAAGTGGGTGATGTGGTCAGGGGATATCCAAGCATCTGGGTGCAATGAGGGCCAAGGATGCAAGAAATGTTACCTGTGGGTGCCTTTGTTAGAAGGCGAGCTGTACCTGTCATGGATGCATTCTTTCCAAGCCAATTCTTGCCTTTTGTTCTTTTGATATTTTATCTTTATTGCTTTTTCTTTTCTTTCGTTCAAGAGCTAATCAGGGGACACTGCCTTGGCATGGTGACCAGTGGTGACAGCGTTACCCACAAGTACTTTCGCAGAAATGAGAAGGCTGGCTCCTGATGAGACCCCCTTTCCCTTGGCCATGCAACCAAAGGTCACTTCCCTGACGTGGTAACCAGCTGGTGGCAATGTCATACTGCTAGGTACCCATGGACCTAATAGGTTGGCTCGTGATGAGACCCCCTATCCTCTAGTTAGGTCTTGTTTTATTATTTTTTTAGGGTCCCTCTTGTTTCTTGCTGAGAAGCCTTTTATTGCTTTCTCGGGGATCCCTGGGCGAAGCATCTCGAGGTTTTATTCTTAGGCTTTTATCTTTTACCAGCTTGCTTTTACCTTCTGGGCCTTTAGCCCCTTCTTCCCACTAGATAAGACGCAATCTTGAAAATAGGTCAACCCAGTACCTGGACAAGTGGAATGGGATAGGTGAGAGGGAAACAAGATGGAAAAGTGATGTTGTGAAGGGAGTGGATGATGGCTTCTCATAGATCCCCCTAGTGGCTAACCAAAACCTACAGACACAGGCTTACTAGGGCATCCTGTCAATCCCCCCAAACATGGTCAAGTGGGCAAGTGTAAGATTCAAGCAGTTGTTAGAAATAAAAGGAATCAGATGCATACATTCAATGGTTTTGATGATCAAAGTGACACATAGCATGATACCTGGACTAATTACCTCATGGAGCAAGAACCATCTCTGACACAGGACCAAGCCGATCGTGGTGGATGTTGCTGTTGCTGACAAGATAAAGATGGTGGAAGAAAGAAAAGGTGGCCCCTCCAGAGCTATACTGGAGTCAATCCTTCTCTTGGTACTCCATGTCTAGGACCTGTGGGCCTCGAGACATGATCTCCTAGTTATCCCTAAAAGTGGGGGATAACATCTGGCTCCAACTCGGGGACATGTGCTCACTGTAGAGCGCATGAGAACCTCGGCATCTATGGCATAACCTGCTAACCTGCTCGATCTCAATAGAAACATTAGTAGAAAAATTGGGGTGGTAATGCCACCCCAACATATATAAATATATAAACTAAAATAAAACAATTAATAATGTAAATGTAAAGGAAAACACTTACCTGTACTTACCTGTTGGTTGGATGTTAGATGTAGTCAAACGACCAGTGTAACCAATCCAGCAACGTCCCACAATACCTGCCTTTGTGCTTCATCATAGACCAAAATAGTGATAAGTTAAGCACAATAATAACATTAGTTAGAAAATGTTTCATATCAATGGAAACTGTAAGGTCTAGCTCATGGAGGCAGGTGGAAGGGAAAAAGTGATGCCAAGACACGCCCTCAGGAGAGTGCTCAATCCATCTCAGAAATGGATTGTGAAAAGTCAAAGATTCGAAAGACCGACTCGAGGAATCTGAATGCTGGCTACCTTGGACGTCTTCACAACTTGAGGCCTGAGAAGGGATTAGCAAAAACTGAAAGGATGACTGACCATTCCTTGAGGGGAGGCTGGAAAACTGTGATAATAATCTTCTTCTTGAGGTACTAGAGACTTGTGATAAGAGACATATTTCCAAACCATACCTTCAGTGAAATAGCGAGGTAAAGTGATCAAAGGGAGGTGGAAAATCTTATCACAAGTATCCTGCTTCAGGGAAGTAACTTCCTCATTTTTATCAAGGTCCGAGCATAATGATGGTTGATAATTTTCTTCATAGAATAAATCCAAGTGCTCAGAAGAACAATCATCAAAGTCCTCAAGGTATGACCGAAAATTATTAGGAGCGCATAGTATCAAGTCATCCTTGGGTGTCTGAATAATCATGTCATGTTCTTGTTGCCAAATGCTAAACTTCTTATTAACTTCAGGAAACTTTTGAAAATGACCCTCAATGTCGTAAATGGGATCCCCATCATATCCAATCACATCCCATTTACGTTTCCCGACATGTATGAACTCATTAATATTATCAACAAAGCCATCATTTTCATCATAACATGAATGGTTTAGAAAATCCAAAACTTCTTAACTTTCCACATCATAAGATAGAGAATCATTAAAAATTTGGAAAGGGAAGTAACTCACCTTGCTCACTTCTTCCTGTCCAGGAGCTTCAAGCACTCGGATGTCTTCATCAAATGGAAGACTTGCCTCTACATCTTTTAGTTTGTCCGAAGGCTCCATTTCTTCTTTACTGTTTGAGTCATAGAATAAGGTATCATCAAAAATTTCAAAAGGAAAATAACTTACCTCATTCTCTTCATTTTTTGCAGGAGGAATAGGATCTTGGAGAGCTTCGTCGGGTGGAGGAGCGGTCATTGGTGCTTCATCCTCACAATTCACTTCTCTAGTTATATCTTCATTGCATTCTATTGAATTATGGGAGAGGTCTTGCTCCTTTTCAAGGGGTTGACAATGTTCTTCATAAACCTCGTCTTTTATATCAGAGGATTCTTGGCATTGAACATGATACTCTTTCCTGAGATCTTCTACAATCTCAGTGGTGAATCCTTTGTCATATAGGGTTACCATGAGATTTTCAAGGACATCTTCATACGTTTGGCAATGTGGCTTGGTAAAGTCTATAAACCTACTGATGAGGTATATGAAAGATGATATATCCCTGTCTTTGCAACAACCCTTAAACCAATCTTGTAAGTAGGAGGGCAGAGTGAGTATGAATAATTTTATAAGAGAATCCTCTCCTCCCAACTCTATCTCGCTCAAATACTCCAAAAAATTTACGATGTGAGGAGTTGGGAGGCCCAAAAATATTGGAGATTTGTTTAGCCATTTTGTATCAAAGTAATTTGGGTATCCTTGAAAACTTCTGAAATCAATACTCGGATACATTTGTTCCCAGTGTGCCATGATCCCATAATTTGGAAATATCACAGATTTGAGAGTAAGGTGGCACCCTGGAAAATATTAGCGGAGTCGCTAGATAATTTGCCTGAAACTATCAAAGGATAAGGGAAAACACCCTAAGTGGAGTCGCCATGTAAGCTTGTAATAATAACACTCTCTGAGGCAAGGCTTACCGAAAAGTGTCGTCTTGAGGAGAATTGACTCAACGTTCCCCGACAACAGCGCCAAAATGTTATCGCGTAGTTTGTAGCAAGGACTAAAGCTTGAGGTTTGAAGGTCAAACTGGCGTAACAGGAACCAATCCCACCCAATGTCACCACAATGGGATGATTCTTTCTCTTTAGGGAGGTGAGGCCCAGGGGAGACGTCTCCGGTGACCTGGGGTTTTGAGAAGGCAAGAGGATAATGAGACAAGGATAAATTCCCCCATCACAAGTCACCACCGAGCAGATAGTCCTAGCTAAACAACCAATAATAAAGTAAACCCCCCAAAGATATACCTGCCCGAGACAAAGCAACAACAAATGATATATGCAAGCTAGTTCAAGGGGTTAGTAATTCATATAAATAGATGACTATCTGATAAACATATAAGCAATTTGATAATAAATATTGATGAAGTCAATGTTTATAAATAACAATGATAATTATGTCACTGCATCAATAAACGCTGAAACAATGTGGCATTTAAAGCAATAGATCAATACTTCATTCAATAAATGCTTATGACCACCATTTAATTGCTTATAAATGAAAACGTTTGGCTACACAAAGGTATTAATAACAAGAGATGACGGCAACACTTAATTAGTAGGGTAAATTCCTAGGCTAGGGTTAGTAGTTAGGGTTTGATTCAAAGAGTTTGAGAGGATTTTTGATCAAATTCACTTCAACGCAAGGGATCTCAGGATCAGTGCCTTAGGGTTAAATGGAGTCAATAGTGAAGGACGCAAGAGCTAAACGACTCAAAGGTAAGTAGGTCAAGGACTAGAAGGAAAGGCTTTGGAGTGTTGCTAGAGCAAGGCCCCAAAGTCAAAACCCTAGGGGAGAGAGGCTCACCTCCGTGTAGGTAAACTAGGCCTCGATGCTCTCTCCTCCTTCCTTAACTCAATGGAAAAAACGACTAGCTGAAAGATGAAGCATAAAACCAAGACTAGAAGGTTTGATGAAGCAAAGTGTTGCTACAACAATGCTCCTTCAGCAAACCATAGAGAAAATCGACCCAAAGTGTAGTAGACCTAGGATTAAGGCGTCTCTCTCTTCTTAGCTTATAGATAGTACGACTAGCAATAAATGAAGAGAGAGAGAGAGAGTGTAGCAACGACTAGGCTCTCTTCTTCTTCAATGGTTGAAAATTTCTCTCAAAGGGGACATGAGACAAGGACCTACTTGTGTGCTTGTCACCTAGGGTTTTATTCAGCAAAATTTATAAACATATGCAAGAAATGAAACTACAACCATTCATTAATGAAGTTTTGCAGAAAATTTACTTACATATCACCAAGAAATATCAATGCAAACCCTAGTTGTAACACCTTCCTTCAAGAGAAATGCCAAGACATGCTAAAATAATCCTCCTTCAACAAGTGTGCATCACTAAATCAGCCAATAACCCAAGAGAGGGTGCAAATTTCAGACCTCCTTATGGAGTGAGTAAGTTGTTCTGAAAAAATGAAGGTGAAAGCCCTTCATTTATACAGTATCATAACCTAAATTTACATTTTAGGTCATGTAAAAGGCCGACAAGGTCAAATACTAAAATCATACCGTTTTAAATTAAAATGTCAATTTAAAACCCTAATCAAGCTGAAAAGAGATAAAAAGCCCCTCTAAGGGGGACGTTAGCCCCTTCTAGGGAAAATGAAGCATCCTGGAGCAAAACGTTAGCCTTCCTCGGGCTTCTCCAACCTGCCACACGTGTCAACACTGCCCAGTCTGCCTCCCAAGGTGCCCAATAGGCTGGATGATGTCATGGTCATCAAGGGTGATGTCCCAAACTTTCCAAGGCCAACGTTCCACTAAAAAGGGCTCAACCCCCCTAGGTCAAGCTGTGTCGGGGTGCCTCTGGTGGAACGCCCTCTTCTTCTTCGGTGCAAAGCCCCTGATCCATCTCTGTCCTGTCTCTGCCCCCTGATGGGGTCTCAACATCCACCTGGTGGGCTCTTCAGCCCCATGGAGGTCTGAACTGATCATTTCCCCATGTGTACTAGTCCAAATGGTACATGTCCGTCGGGCATGGTCCTGCACATCAAAATCTATGCCCTCCATGGGCTCATCAGTCACAGGGATCATATCAATGCCAATCACATCTCATCATCAATATTATTAAACATGTGCATAAAATCCCTAATACATCAGTTAGTAGCTCAAAGATGTTACACAAGCCTACAATACAAGTCTGGAGAAAAGGACAAGGCTTCCTATTGGGCTAGTGCCCACTGGAAAAGGAAAGTTCCTGAGACCTCATCCAAGCCATGTAATTGGGTGATGTGGTCAGGGGATATCCAAGCATCTGGGTGCAATGAGGGCCAAGGATGCAAGAAATGTTACCTGTGGGTGCCTTTGTTAGAAGGCGAGTTGTACCTGTCATGGATGCATTCTTTCCAAGCCCATTCTTGCCTTTTGTTCTTTTATTATTTTATCTTTATTGCTTTTTCTTTTCTTTCGTTCAAGAGCTAATCACGGGACACTACCCTGGCGTGGTGACCAGTGGTGACAGGGTTACCCATAAGTACTTTCGCAGAAATGAGAAGGTTGGCTCGTGATGAGACCCCCTTTCCCTTGGCCATGCAGCCAAAGGTCACTACCCTGGCATGGTAACCAGCTGGTGGCAATGTCATACTGCTAGGTACCCATGGACCTAATAGGTTGGCTTGTGATGAGACCCCCTATCCTCTAGTTAGGTCTTGTTTTATTATTTTTTTAGAGTCCCTCTTGTTTCTTGTTGAGAAGCCTTTTATTGCTTTCTCGGGGATCATCGGGCGAAGCAACTCGAGCTTTTATTCTTAGGCATTTATCTTTTATCAGATTTCTTTTACTTTCTGGGCCTTTAGCTCCTTCTTCCCATTAGATAAGACGCAATCCTGAAAATAGGTCAACCTAGTACCCAGACAAGTGGAATGGGATAGGTGAGAGGGAAACAAGATGGAAAAGTGATGTTGTGAAGGGAGCGGACGATGGATTCTCAGAGATCCCCCCAGTGGCTAACCAAAACCTACAAACACAGGCTTACTAGGGCATCCTGTCAATCCCCCCAAACATGGTCAAGTGGGCAAGTGTAAGATCCAAGCAGTTGTTAGAAATAAAAGGAATCAGATGCATACATTCAATGGTTTTGATGATCAAAGTGACACATACCATGATACCTGGACTAATTACCCCATGGAGCAAGAACCATCTCTGACACAAGACCAAGCCGATGGTGGTGGATGCTACTGTTGTTGACAAGATAAAGATGGTGGAAGAAAGAAAAGGTGGGCCCTCTAGAGCCATGCTGGAGTCAATCCTGCTCTCGGTACTCCATGTCTAGGACCTGTGGGCCTTGAGACATGATCTTCTAGTTATCCCTAAAAGTGGGGGATAACAAGGCCCTAGCGATTTTCTCTTTCCTTGAACAAAATGTAATAAATTATGCAATTGGCAATGGAAGTAAGGTTACCAGAGTGATACAATGGTAGGGCTCTAGTATTTACTTCAAATTAGGTATCTTTCAAGAGATTTTAACACATGGAAGATTATAGGGAAAAAGATGATAACACATGTCATTCCCCTAGGGTTTCAAGCTAGCAATTTCATAATCTTAGACATGAAACAAGTTAAAATAAACATAGAATTCATTCACAATAAAGAAATGCAAAATTTCCACTTACTTCACCAAGAATAATCTAGCAAATCACCCTAGTTGAAGATCTTCCATAAGAAAATAGCCAAAAAACACCAAAATTTGCCTCCTTCAAGAAGTGCACACCACTAGTTTTAGCCAATAACCTTTAAGGAGGGCCGAATTTCAGACCTCACACTTGCGTGAGTGAAAGATGATGAAAAATATAAGAGATTTTTCCCTTATTTATACAATACAAGTGACCTTTAATTACATTTTAGGTTAAAAAAGGCCGACATGGCCAGTTTACATCAAAAGTCCAGTTTTACATAAAATTGACAATAAAAACCCTATTTTCATCTTTTTAGGGTGATTTCATGCCCCTCCTAGGGTGACGTTGGGCCCTCTCTTGGAACGCTATGCCTCCAAAGTGAAACATTGGGGCTCAAAACCCCTTAGAAACTGCCACACGTGCCAACCAATGCCATCCTCATGCCTAAAACCCTAACTAGATGACGTCAAGGCTGAGAATGATGACGTCAAGGCCTTCAAGGGCCAACGTCATGGTGGTAGGGAAAGACCCCCCTGGGTCCAGGCCCGCCAAAGTGCCTCTGGTGGAACGTCCTCCCTTTTCTTTGGTGCAAGCCTCTGGTATCCCTCTGCCCCTGGCTGGGGTCTCAACATCCATCTAGTGGGAATTTAGCCCTATGGAGGTCGGATCTAATCATCTCCCCATATGTACTTGTCCGTCGGGCATGGTCCTGCAACAAATACAAGTACACTCTCCATGGGCTCATAAGTCATAGGGATCATAGCAATGTCAATCACATCTAATAATCAAGTTACCCAAACATGTGCATCAAACCCCCCTTTTTCCAGACAAGTGCTCAAAGACGTTATGCTATTTAACAAGACAGGTTTGGAGATGGTCTCAAGATGTCCTATTGGGCTAATCCTCCTAAGGTGTGGGGTGTTTCCAGGTGAAGACCAATCTAAGTCATGTAAAAACATGGGAAGGTGTAGGGGATGTTAAGGCAAGGGGTGCGGTGATAACTGGGAAATGTAGGTCTTACCTGTGGGTGCCTCTGTAGAGGGTGAGCTGCACCTTGTCATGGATGCAATTGTTTCCTAGCCCATTCAATGCCTTTTTACTCTTTGTCTTATTGTTTTTTCTTTCAAAAGAATAGATGGAGGACACTACCATGGCTTGGTGACTAGTGGTGACAGCGTTACCCACAAGTATTTCATGGAGATGAGAAGGTTGGCTCGTGATGAGACGCCCTTTCTCTTGGATATGCTACCAAGAGGCACTACCCTGGCGTGGTGACTAGATGAATAGTAGTGTCATACCGCTACATGCCCATGGACCTAATAGGTTGGCTCATGATGAGACCCCCTATACACCAACTAGGTCTTGAGTTTTATTTTATTTTATGGGTGTTAGATTTTTAGCTCGGGAGTTACTCCGCATGTTTTGTCCTGTATGTGGATGTTACCTTATGTTTAAACTACCAGTGACTTAACTTTGTAATGAGGTTTTTATAAAGTTGTTTTAAGTGGTTCTTTTAATAAAGTGTACTTTCTAATTTTAAAGTGACTTTATTTTCATAAAGCACTTATGTAATAAAGAGAAATCCCTTTAATATTTCAAGTGATTCATTTTGGAGGGAATGGATCATGACCCTTGATCTTGAAAAAGACAAGATCTAATCTTGGCCTTTGGATTTAGGGTTGGGGAAGGTGAAAAGACACTTTGGGGGGAAAATGTCATTTTCAGATTATAAAAGAATGGATTGGGTAGTGTGCAAGACACATCGAGAAGACGAGAGGAATTGAGTTAGAGAGATTTTCTGAGTAAGTTTAAGAGAGGAAAGTGAGCAGCTTGAGATGGCACATTTCCAAAGGAGAAAGAGGACACAAATCCCAAGGCGATTTTTTGTGTGCAGTGTTCCATTTTTCTGTTGTTGGGTCGTACTGTATGGATCTGTACAGTCCGTAGTACGTACAACAGGAAGAAGGGCACGATTTTCGAGGCATATTTTGGCATGGAAATCGAGGCAAATTTCTGGGTTTTTCTTGCTGCTGGGTCGTACTGTGCAGTCCATACAGCACACATGGGCATGTTTTTCGAGGCACAAAAGAGAGGAGGCCGTACAACTGTACGGATTTTGGCATGTTTTCCAAGGCAGAAATTTTGGGACTGTTTTGTTGTGGCTGTTAGGTATTTTCCTTGGCTGGAAATGTGATATTTTGCTGTTGTTATGTACTTTCCTGAAGCTGAATAATAGATCTCTCTCTCTCACATTGGGTTTCCCCACATTGGGGTTTTCCCTGGCATTTGCCTAAATTTCTGAGTTTTATGGGTTGTTGTCCACTTTGTTTATTTCCGCTGTTATTTTGCTCGACAATGTGTATTTCTGCTTTTGGTAATTTCTGAATGTGGGTTTAAGGCATTTATGAAATTTATGAAGACAATTATCTCTAGGTTGCTTAGTGTTTGATAGAAATTCAGTTTGTTGATTTTTGTCATTAAAAATCTACATGGTATCAGAGCTTTGTCTCTGACAGTGGGTAGTGTGATTTTTGGGCAAAAGGGTGTGATTGTTTTCCTTGAGTTGTGACAGGAAATATGGCTGCAAGCATTAGATATGAGGATCGATTGGATGGCATTTCCAACTACTTGCAGTGGAAGGTTCGATTGTCAGTCGTTCTCAAGGAGAACAAAATTTATAACTATGTCAACTCTGTTGTAGCAGCTCCCGCAGCAGATTCTGTTGCTTTGGACTTGCATGAGACCAAGGAAGCCAAAGCTCATATGATTATTTTGGATGGGGTAAAGGATCACCTTATCCCACACTTGGCTGAGAAAAAGACTGCCAAGGAGATGTGGGATGCACTTAAAAAATTGTTTGAGGCGAAGAACGAGAACTGAAAGATGGCCTTGAAGGCTAAGTTGCATGATACCAAGACAGGTAAGGAGGAGAGTGTCTCTTCTTATCTTACCCGGGTGGCTCAAGTAAAAGATGAGTTGGCAGCTGTTGGAGTGGTCATTACGGATTCTGAGTTGGTGAGGATAGCCTTAAATGCTTCACCAAATAATGGGAAGTCTTCGTGAAGTGTGTGGTGGGACGTGAGCATCTACCAGATTGGAGCAGACTGTGGGATGATTTCACTCAGGAGGAGATCCGAGAAAGATCTCAGAGCAGTGAATAGAAGACAGATGGAGTTGATGAAAATGGTTCTCTTGTTGCAAAGAGCAAGAAGAAAGGAAGTTCCAGAAGGGACTTGAGTAAAGTCAGATGCTATTGTTGTAACCAGTTGGGGCATCTTGCCTCTTGTTGTATTGAGAGGAAGAAGAAGAAGGAACCAGAAGGGCCTGAGGCAGCTGCTCCAACAACCATGGAGGACTTTGCTTCAAAGTACGAAAAGGAATTTTCTTTGGTGAACCTAGTTTCCAGTGTTGACAACGAAGGATTTGGAGGTGATATCAGATGTATTGTTGATAGCGGAGCCTCTAGCCACATGACGGGAATCTGACGAGTATTCCTAGATTTCACAGAGATTGGTCCTGGCCGACAGGTGGTAAATGAAGGTGGTATGGAGAAATTTGTACGTGGAGTTGGGAATGTTAGATTCCAACTCGAGTTTGGGGGACTCTTGGAGCTTGATGGAGTTTTCTTTGTTCCAGGGTTGAGGGTTAACTTGCTCTCAGTCTCAACCTTGAAGGATGTAGGATATTGTGTATTGTTCAAGAGGGAACATGTCTTTATCTACAGGCATGGAGTGGACCCGATGGAGCTGCAACTGATTGGTAACTGGGTGGACAGGTTCTATATGTTGAGAGGACAACCTTCAGTGTATGATTCAACGTCGGATGAGGAGCGTGAGGAGGCTTCTGAGATTGCGGTGGTGCCAAGGATTCAGTCTTTCATTTCGAGAGAAGAGAGCGAGTCTCTTTTGAGCACTGGCAGGAAGCTTAGCCAGGTTGATCGAACCAATGCTCAAGATGAAGTGAGCTCAGGGTTCCAGGATGTTTCCAAAAGAATATATTCTAGTTTGAGTTTTGTGCAGGTGTTGAGGATGGCTCTAGGTTCAGAGGGAGCTCCCACAGAGCACAGTGTGATGGGACCAGACCATGGAGGTGGCAACGAGTACATCCCTCGCTAAGAGGGAGTGTTATCTTTTTAGCTTGGGAGGTACTCTGCATGTTTTGTCTTGTATGCGGATGTTACCTTATGTTTACACTACTAGTGACTTAACTTTGTAATGAGGTTTTTATAAAGTTGTTTTAAGTGTTTCTTTTATTAAAGTGACTTTTTAATAAAGTGTACCTTCTAATTTTAAAGTGAATTTATTTTCATAAAGCACTTATTTAATAAAGAGAAATCACTTTAATATTTCAAGTGATTCATTTTGGAGGGAATGGATCATGACCCTTGATCTTGAAAAAGGCAAGATCTAATCTTGGCCTTTGGATTTAGGGTTGGGGAAGGTGAAAAGACACTTTGGGGAGAAAATGTCATTTTACCATTATAAAAGAATGTATTGGGTAGTGTGCAAGACACATCGAGAAGATGAGAGGAATTTAGTTAGAGAGATTTTCTGAGTAAGCTTAAGAGAGGAAAGTGAGCAGCTTGAGAGGGCACATTTCCCAAGGAGAAAGAGGGCACAAATCCCAAGGCAATTTTCTGTGTGCAGTGCGGTTCCATTTTCTTGTTGCTGGGCTGTACTGTATGGATCCATACAATCCGTACAGCAAGAAGAAGGGCATGGTTTTCAAGGAATCTTTTGGCACGGAAATCGAGGCAGATATCTAGGTTTTTCTTGCTACTGCTGGGTCGTACTGTGTAGGTCGTACAACACACAAGGGCACATTTTCCGAGGCACACAAAAGAGGAGGTCCTACAACTGTACGGATTTTGGCACATTTTCCAAGGCATAAATTTTGGGACTGTTTTGTTGTGGCTGTGAGGTATTTTCCTTGGTTGGAAATGTGATATTTTGCTGTTGTTATGTACTTTCCTGAAGTTGAATAATAGATCTCTCTCTCTCTCTCTCGTTGGGTTTCCCCACATTGGGGTTTTCCCTGGCATTTGCCTAAATTTCTGAGTTTTATGGGTTGTTGTCCACTGTGTTAATTTCCGCTGCTATTTTTCTCGACAATGTGTATTTCTGCTTATGGTAATTTCTGAATGTGGGTTTAAGGCATTTATGAAATTTATGAAGACAATATCTCTCGGTTTCTTAGTGTTTGATAGAAATTCAGTTTGCTGATTTTGTCATTAAAAATCTACAATGGGTCCCCCCTTTTGCTTGTTGAGAAGCCTTTTATTGTTTTCTTGGGGATCCTTGGGCGAAGCATCTCAAGGTTTGATCTTGGCTTTTAACTTTTTCCAGCTACTTTTACCCTCTGGTCCTTTAGCCCCTTCTTCCCACAAGGTAAGGTACAACCCTTACTAGCTTGGCAAACCCAATGCACGAACCAATGTAGGGGATGGATGAGGGGGGAAATGATGAAAAGTGATAAGTATGGAAGGAATGGACGATGAAATTTCATAAACCCATCCAGTGGAAACTCATCCCTAAGGGAACCAACTTGCTAGGGCACTCTGTCGTACCCCCCAGGTATGGGCAAGTTAAAAGGCATAATATCCAAGAAAACGTCATGAAGCAAAAGAGAATTAAGTGAACATATTCAAATGTTTTGAGAATCAGAGTGACACATACCATGATACCTGTTATCCCCCACTTTCAGGGATAACTAGTAGATCATGTCTTGAGGCCCATACGTCCTAGACATGGAGTATCGAGAGAAGGATTGACTTGAGCATGGCCTTGGAGGGCCCACCTTTTCTTTTCTTCCAACATTTTTGTCTTGTCAGCAGCAACAACATCCATCACCATCGGCTTGGTCCTGTATCAAAAAGGGTTCTTGCTCCATGAGGTAATTAGTCCAGGTACCATGGTATGTGTTACTTTGATTATCAAAACCTTCGAACATATGCATTTGATTCCTTTTATTTCTAACAACTGCTTGGATCTTACACTTTCCCACTTGACCATGTGTTGGAGGATTGACAGGGTGCCCTAGCAAGCCTGTGTTTGTAGGTTTTGGTTTGCCATTGGGGAAATTTCTGAAAAGCCATCGTCCGCTCCCATCATAGCACCACCTTTCCATCTTGTTTCCCGCTCACCTATCCCATTCCACTTGTCCAGACATCGGGTTGACCTTTTTTCGGGACTGCACCTTATCTCGTGGGAAGAAGGGGCTAAAGGCCCAGAAGGTAAAAGCAAGCTGGTAAAAGATAAAAGCCTAAAAATAAAACCTCGAGATGCTTCGCCCAGGGATCCCTGAGAAAGCAATAAAAGGCTTCTCAGCAAGAAACAAGAGGGACCCGAAAAATAATAAAACAAGGCCTAACCAGAGGATAGGGGGTCTCATCACGAGCCAACCTATTAGGTCCATGGGTATCTAACAGTATGGCATTGCCATTAGCTGGTTAACACGCCAGGGCAATGACTCTTGGTTGCATGGACAAGAGAAAGGGGGTCTCATCACGAGCCAACCTTCTCATTTCTGTGAAAATACTTGTGGGTAACACTGTCACCACTGGTCACCATGCCAGGGCAGTGTCCCCTGATTAGCTCTTGAACAAAAAAAGGCAATAAAAGATGAAAGAACAAAACAATGGAGAATAAAAGGCAAGAATGGGCTTGAAAAAAATGCATCCATGACAGGTACAACTCACCTTTTACAAAGGCACCCACAGATAACATTTTTTCATCCTTGGCCCTTACTGCACCCACATGTTTGGACATCCCCTGACCAAATCACCCACTTACATGGCTTGGATGAGGTCTCTTCCGGGAACTTTCCTTCTTTTGTGGACACTAGCCTAATAGGACACCTTGTCTCTTTTTCCAAAACTTGTATTGCAGGCTGGTGTAACGTCTTTAAGCTTTTAGTTGATGTATTAGGGATTTTATGCATATGTTTAATAATATTGATGATGAAACGTGATTGACATTGCTATGATCCCTGTGACTAATGAGCCCATGGAGGGCGTAGCTTTTGATGTGCAGGACCATGCCCGACGGACGAGTACCATTTGGATTGGTACACGTGGGGAGATGATCAGTTCGGACCTCCATGGGGTTGAAGAGCCCATCAGATGGATGCTGAGACCCCATCAAGGGACAGAGACAGGATGAAGATGGATCAGGGGCTTTGCACCGGAGAAGAAGAGGACGTTCCACTAGAGGCACCCTGACAGAGCTTGACCTAGGGGGGACAACCCTTTTTCAGTGGAATGTTGGCCTTGGAATGACTAGGATGCCACCATCTTGAGCATGGCGTCATCCAACATCATGGACGTTTTGAGAGGCAGACTAGGCAGCATTGACATGTGTGGCAGGTTGGAGAATCCCAAGGAGGGCTAACGTTTTGCTCCAGGATGCTCCATTTTCCCTAGAAGGGGTTGATGTCCCCCTTAAAGGGGATTATTACTTGTTTTCAGCTTGATTAGGGTTTTAATGTGACAATTTAATGTAAAAACAATATGATTTGGTTTTTATGCCTTGTCGGCCTTTTACATGACCTAAAATGTAAAATTAGGTCATGATACTGTATAAATGAGGGATTTTTACCTTCAATTTTTCAGAACAACTTACTCACTCCATAAGGAGGTCTGAAATTTGTGCCCTCTCTTGGGTTTTTG
>ML829148.1:84371-108742 GCA_009831015.1 Picea engelmannii | reverse complement strand
GATCGGGCGCCGTCGGAGTTTTGTTCATCGGAGAATCGGGGATCCCGGCGACAAGCGGTTTATGCATCGAGAATTCCCGATCCGCGATATCCCGACGGGAGTTTTGAACCGTCCATCGACGAGGACGCGTGGCGAGAGATCCCAGAGAGGCGGGGTTCGACATATCGTAGTTTCCGGAGTCGTGAAACTCTTGCACAAGGGAATCGCGATACGCGATTTCCCAACACAATCACAACCGTCCCTCTGTGGGACAGGTGGCAACCATCGGAAACCATCGGCGTTTGGCCCATCAGGAAATCGGGAATCCTGGGAACATGATGCTCAAGCACTTTGAATTCGCGATCCGCGAAACCCCGATGAGTGGGGGCCAGCTATCATCGCAGCAGAGGAGGAGGACAGAGGCGAAGTGGAGGCTACCTGTCAGCCAACCCGGGAATCGGGGTATCGGAGTTTTCGAGGGTAAAAAAAGTGAGCAACAGGAAATCGCGCTCCGCGATTTCCCGACGAGATCTAAGCCGTTCATTTCGAGGACGCGTGGCAGTCATCTAGTGCCATTGGTGAAAGCTCCACAAGAGGGCTTCATCGGGCATCAGGAAATTGTGAGTCCCGGGGACATGTGTTTTGCGTCGTCGCCAATGCCGAAACCCCGATGGGAGGTTATGCGGCTGCGGTCATATAGGAACCGGTCGTATGGACCAAAGGCTTAGCCAAGCGGGGCTGAGGCAACCAAGGGGCACATCAGAAATTCGTTCCATCGATGATTGGGGATTCGAGAGGACAGGGACCCTCGACACCACAACCTCCGAAACCCCGAATCCTGATATTGAACCAGGGATTGGCATTTCGCAAATGCAGGTTTCTGGAGATTTCTCATTTGTCGGAGATTAACCCAAAATTTTTAAATTATGATAGTGGGTGTGTTACACATAATCTACTTCTCTTATCACTTTGACAATGATTGCTTCTTCCTGGTGATGTCTCCTTCTTAGATGGTGGCTCCCTCTCATAGAGCTATTATCCAGTGATACCATACAAGATTTGGACCTGAATCTCTTGCAAGAGGGATCCAAACCACTCTTTCAAAATGAGAGTGGGAAACGATATCCTCCACAAATTTCCTTGCTCGATTTCTTGGGTTTGCTCGAGCAGCACACAACAGTCTCCTTCACGTCCATGATCTCACCATGTGAAATTTGCCCAGCCCGATCTTCACTTTCCCGCAATAAACATGGCATAGGATCTTCTACCACACTACTCCTCTTCCACACCGACTTGTTTGTGCAGACGCAAATCGTCATTGTGCTCTCTCCTGTGGCAGTTGGGTAGTTTTATTGGTGGCTCAATTTGTAAATTGTGTGTCTTCTCTCTTTGAACAGATTCTCCTCCACACAACAATGCCAATCATACACATCTTTCGCAAGATCGCCTGCCATACACTCAATCTGGAAGTATCGATGTTCAGTTCTCATCTTCTACACACAAGTTCACCTTCAACAATGACGCATTTAATGACTAACATAGCTCATCCATCATGCAACGATCTCTCAATTTCAATTATTGTATAAAATGCCTTTCTCAATCATAAACTCTATGAACTATCTCCATTACTATGAAAATGAGATAGATCTTCTTCTGCTATACCCACAGATCCTCCACTAGCTCTGATACCAAATGTAGGAATTATGAGCAGTAGAGCAACAAATAATAACACATAAATCATCATAAGAACACAAATATATACACAAAACTCACATATTCATTAATGTACAAAATATTGATACATCTCTCTTACACACAATACATTCGTGAGGCCTCATAATATAACATTGAGGTTCTCATAACAAGATGTCCAATATAGCATAACAATCTCCACAACTATCTCCAAGAATATCTCCATCCCTAACTTCACTCATTGTCCTCATCTTTGATCATACATAGACTTCTAGAATAAGTCTACTTACATTAATAATAATTTCATCATATAATTATCACAAGTATGAATTATTCCTTCATTGATGTATTTGCTGGACTATGATCCTTCTTGGACCTAGAAAATTTCTCATCTTCACCTTCATGCTTGAAGACCAACTGAAATTGAGAAGGAACTTAGTTTCTTCCGGGTTACTCCCTTTGTTAACATGTCTGTGGGATTCTGGCTAGTATGTATCTTTTCCAACTTCAAATGTCCATCTTCCAAGAAGGATTGTATGAAATGATACCGGAGTTGTATATGCTTAGTCTTCGAATGGAAGGTTGAGTTCTTTGCAAGATGAATGACACTCTCATTGTCACAGTACAACATGTTATTCTCCTACTTCTTTCCAAATTCCTCCATAAACCTTTGTAACCAAATCATTTCTTTACTAGCTTCTGTAGCAACAACATATTTTGTTTTTGTTGTTGAAAGTGCAACAACCTTTTGCAGTTTCGAAATCCAAATTACTATTGTTCGACCTACAGTAAAAACATACCCTACGGTGCTCCTACTACTATCTTTATCACTTGCCATATCTGAATCAACATATCCCTGTAGCACAATGTCTGAACCTCCAAATCATAATGCATGAGTAGAAGTACCTCTAAAATACCTAAGAATCCACTTTACTGCTTCCCAATGTTCTTTACCTGGATTTTTCATATACCTTCTCACAACTCCCATTGCATGTGCAATATCTGGTCTTATGAAAACCATCGCATACATCAAGATGCCAATTGTTGATGAATAAGGGACCCTAGACATGTATTCTATCTCCTCCTGTATCTTGGGAGACATTTTCTTAGTTGATTTGAAATGGCTAGCCAAAGGTGTACTAACTAGTTTTTCATTCTGCATTCTAAATCTCCCCAACACCTTCTCTATGTACTCATCCTGAGACAATGCCAATTTTCGATTTTTCCCGTCTCTTATTATTCTCATACCAAGGATTTTATTTGCAGCACCCAAATCCTTCATCGTAAATGAATTAGCTAATTTATTCTTGAGTACATTTATATCCTACATATTAGACCTTGCAACAAGCATGTCATCTACATATAATAGCAAGATAATATAACTTCCATTTTCTACCCTTTTAAATAAACACAGTGATCAGAATGACATCTACTGTAACCTTGTTCTGTCATAAACCTGTCAAACTTCAAATACCACTGCCTTGGAGCTTGCTCTAATCCATACAAGCTCTTCTTCAACCTTCATACCAAGTTTTCTTTCCCTTTGACCTCATACCCCTATGGCTATTGCATATAAATCTCTTCCTCCAAATCCCCATGGAGAAAAGTTGTTTTTACATCTAACTGTTTAAGATGTAAATATTCTATTGCCACAAGACTTAAAATAGTCCAAATTGAATTCAATTTAACAACATGAGAAAATATTTCATCAAAAACTATACCTTTCTTTTGTGCAAACCCTTTTACAACAAGCCTAGCCTTGTACTGTTTTTTGCCTCCATCTACTTCCTTCAACTTGAAAACCCATTTATTCTGCAATGCTCATTTTCTTGCAGGAAAATGAACCAAGTCCCAAGTCTGGTTATTTACGAGGGAATACATTTTGTCTTTCATGCCTTGCTCCAACTTCTTTTTAGTGTCTACCTGCATTGCCTCTTCATTACATTTTGGTTCACCGGAATTAGTCAACAATAAATAATACAATGAAGGAGAGTATTGTTCAGGGGGTCTACTTAACTTGGTATATATTCTAACACTTGTAGGATTTTGAGGTACTTGTTGCTCATGTTGTTGTACATATTTATTTTCTGGTAGCTTTGGAATTTCTTTTTCAGTGATCTCATCAAGCACTGTGTACTCTAGTTTTTTTTTTTCTTGAATATTTCCCTGCAACTAATCTTTGTACATGACCTTCTCATTGAATATGAAATCTCTACTCCTAATGATTTTGTGATTTTCATAATCCCATAAGCAATAACAAAAATCATTAACACTGTATCCAATAAAGATACACTTCTTGGATTTTTCTTCAAGATTTGTTCTATTTTCTTTATGAATATGGACAAATGTTTCACAACCAAAAGTCTTCAAAAAAGAATAGTTTCCCTTTTTACCTATCCTTGCCTCCTCTAGAATTCCACCATTCAAAGAGCTTGAAGGTCCTCTATTTATTAAGTAAACAACAATATATACAACATCTATCTAGAATTGTAAGGGCAACCCAACATGCAATCTCATACTCCTTGCATGCTCCATGACTTTCCTGTTCATCCTTTCCGACACACCATTTTCTTGTGGTGTTCTTGGAACTATTTTCTCTCTACAAATCCCATGGTATGAACAATAATAATCAAACTCCTTGCTGCAATATTCAACTCCATTGTCTGATCAAAGAAACTTCAACCTTTTTCCTATCTCATTCTCAACCAAAGCTTTCCATTGCTTAAAAGTATCAAAAAAAAAAGATTTTTGTCGAATGCAATAAACCCAAGATTTTTTAGTTGCATCATCAATAAAAGTAACATAATAACGAGATCCACCAAGAAATCATACTTGAGCTGGTCCCCATACATATGTATGCACAAGCTCTAACCTTTCACTCTTCTTTTCTTTTCCAACTTTGAGAAATATGACTCTCTTCTGTTTTGCATAAACACAATGCTCACAAAAATCCAAATCAATTTGATTAAGATCTGGCAACAATTTTCTTTTGTGAAGTATCTCCATCCCCTTCTCACTCATGTGTCAAAGCCTATGATGCCACAGTGTTGTATCCACTCCTATAGAATCTAAAGAGATAGGAGCATCAATATTACTAGTAAATAAATGCAATGTACCTATGATCCAAGAGGCTCCCCAAGCTCAGAAAATGCTCAAAAATGAAAGTTCTCGTAATTGAGTGAAACCATTTCCATTGCGACCATCTCGTCGCATTGATTCTGACCATATATTTACTTTCTCAAACGGGCTCTATATGCGAGATTTATCGTACTCTAATCAGATTCTCAAACAGTTAAAAAAAAAGTCAAAGGGGTCAACTGGAAAAAATTCAATGCTGACGTCAACATGACATCACCAAAGCTATTTAATGATGTTGACATGGTAGAAGCAGGTGTTGACAAGTGGCAAACTGTAACTGGGCAGATATGGCAGACTTGGACCAATGCAGTGTGGACATGTGGTGAATATTTGGTCAAATGTGGTGGTGCCACGTGGCCCAGGCATGGGCAACCATGTGGCATGCAGTCAACAGTCGAAGTGGAAAGTTAAAAAAATTTGGAGGTCCATGGGTTTGAACCCACGACCTGTGGCCAAGATAACACCTTGAGGAATGGTCCAACACCAACGTGCCCCACATGCTACTTGATATATGAAACACATTTTAATTTATTTAAGTTGCAATATTTTATATGATGGTGGAAAGGGGGGTTGGGGCTAAGTCTCAGCGCATGGTTGCATGCGGTAATGTGACCACAGAGCAACGGAAAAGGGGCGTGAACCATAACCACCAGACGCCTCTACATGTACGCCCTCGGATTTCGGGCATGCCACATAACCGGGGGCTAATCCCTATACTTGCATGTGGGGTCTATCCATTAGCCCATAGGCCACATGCCATGCGCCTAAAGACCAGGAGCTAGCATGATTTAAGGGGCCATCGCTTGGCCAAATATAGTGCATATGACCACTATTTGAGGGGCGCGCGCCATCTTTTGGGGGTTTAAGCCCAAATTTATGTAAAAGTGGGTTTTTTTTACCCTGTCTGTGTATTTTTAATTGATTTTGCCTAATATAATGAGTAGAATTGTTTTTTTTAGGATATCTTGGCCATTTGGAGGGGGATTTGATCCCAGAAAGAGGCCATATCTTCAGGGGAATTTGGGCTTTGTCATCTAAGCCTGAAAACTATAAAAACCAGGCTTTTTGAATCTTGAGGAAGAACTTTTGATGCAGGGATTTGAATGAGCAACTTGTAATTTTTGGCCTTTTATCATGTTTTGAGAGGCATTTTTGCCATGTTTTTGAGAGGAATATAATGATGCATGTATGAATCTGAGCAAGGAGGTCTTGCACAACAGATCTGAAGCATGTAATGTAACAACATAGAGCCTATGTAAGAGAACTTTGAGCATTTAACGAGCAATAAAGAGGTCCTCCACTTGGAAGTGGGCCCAGAGACGTAGCCAACGATTGGTGAACTCCATTCACAAGTTCTTGTCTCTATTTCTCTTTCTGTTTTGTTGTTCTCTTCTCTTCATTTCCAGCATGATTATTAATGGTTGATTTCGCTAAATCATTAATGAGCATCAAGTAAAAGTCACATTTGATATTCCGCAAACAAGATAATAAGTTTATGTATTTCACATTCTTATTGATCTGATGCATAAAGTACATTAAACTAACTTGCAATTTATCAGTAATACTTTCATTTTTGGATCAAGTTTATGGTATCGGAGCATTTGGTTTTGAAGGTTTGATAGGAATTGTAAGCATTGGATTCTCACCAGAGAAAAACTCAAGCGAGGAGAAGGCCAACTTGAGGCTCTTAATTATGAGATTCAAAGGAGACCGCATAATCAAGAGATGTCTTCACCGAAGAATCTATATCCTTATGCATCTGAGGATGATTTATTTGAGGAATTTCAATTGATGAAAGCCATGGTAGAGGAACTTTACCATGAAAGAGGTCAACGAAGGAATCCAAAGGTTAAAGAAGGTGAATCTTCAGTAAGAGCAGAAGGAGGACTTGGAGGTGGTGGACCTTCGGAACCTTCTTCTCCTTCATCCTCATCATCTACAAGTGAAGCAAGTGTACATCCCTCCAAGGATAATCAACCTAAGAAAACTCATCATTCTTCTGATATGACTTTATTAAAATTAGATGTAAAGTTTCAATTACCCACTTATGATGGTGAATTAGATGCAGAAAAGCTAGATAATTGGGTGAGACAGATAGAAGTCTATTGCAGGATACAAAGGATTGTTGATGATGAAACAAAGATCCAACTTGCAAGTATCAAATTGGGAGGCACAACTCTCATATGGTTGGAGAGAAAAACTAATGATGATCTCAATAAAAATGGTAAAACAATCTCTTCCTAGAATGATTTTATCACTGCTTTGAAGAAACAATTCTATCCATTAGCATACATGCAACAGGAAATGATGAATTGGCAAAGTTTAAGGCAAGATACAGGTCAAAGTGTACAAGAATATACTCAAATATTTCGTAAGAAAGCATTAAATTTGTGTATTCCTTTATATACACAAGAGAGACTCTTAAAGTATATTGGTGGTTTACATTCTTATCTCAAGCACACTATTCTTATGCTAAATCCTTCTAACTTTGACAAAGTATGTGTACAAACCATTCACATTGAATCAAGTAAAGGGAATGTTGGTGATAGTGTTTCTACAGATGCTTGGGAAGGAAAGGATTTAGGGAAAATAAAAGAGAAAGGGAAGAAGACAACCACAACAGGAAAGGAGAAGCCAACTTGCAAGCATTGCAAGAAAGTACGCCATGAAGAAGATCGTTGATGGGTCTTACATCCTGACTTGAAGCCAAAGAAGTATACCAACCAAGGAAGGAAGAATACCACAGCTACAACAGTTCAAGTGGATCTTGGATCAGATTCCGGTGATGAGACACAGGTTGTAGCTATGGGAATCCGAGGTATAAATTCTATTACAAGTACTAGCTCTTCTAAATCAATTGTTGTAAATGATGAGTGTAAAAGGAATGAACTTTTCCACATAAGGGTCTTAACAAATAATGTTAAAGTTGATACTCTTGTAGACAGTGGATCACAAGCCAATCTAATCAGTGAAGAGGTTGTAAATAACTTGGGACTTGAAACAAATCCCCATTCTAAACCATATCCATTAGGGTGGATTGTGGTGATAATAATTTACAAGTAACCAAGCAATGTAAAATCAAGTTTGCAATCACTTCTAATTATGTTGATGAAGTAGAGCTTGATATAGTGCCACTGGACATATGTGGAATTGTACTAGGAATCCCATACCTTTATGATAGGAAAGCTATATTCTACAGGGAGGAAAATAAATATTGCTTCAAGAAAGATGGAAAATAGTACATTGTCCGTGCTCATCGCATGAAAATTGGCAGATCTTTTGCAGCTACAGAGCAGTTAAAAAGAATGGTAAATGCAAGCAAAAGTTTAACACTTATGTCTGTAAAAAAATAGGAAGTTAGTGAGGCTAAACATGAGATGATTCCATATGTTTCTAATAGTCATGAAGTGTCACCGGAGGTACAACATGAGGTTCAACTGCATAATTTGATTACTGTTCCTGTGTAGAAGGGGAAGCATGTTTTGTCATTCTCATTAACATGTCTAGTATTGTTGATTAGTTTGTTGTTATTCAGTGGTGTATGGCTGCTAATTGCGACAAATAATGGAGATGATTGTGCAATTGATGGGATGATTACTTTGGTAAACAATGTTATCTCAGTTTTCATGTTTGTTGTGATTAGTCAGGTGATTATTGTTCAAGAAGAAAGGATGGATGATAACGGACAAGTGGGGAGGTAGTACCCTCACTTCTTACCTGAGTAAAAGCATACTTTTGGTGGTCCAAAAGCTTCCAAAGTGGGGAGGAATGATCCAGGAGGCTCCCTAGGCTCAAAAAATGCTCAAAAATGAAAGTTCTCGAAATTGAGTGAAACCAATTCCATTGTGACCAGCTCGTCGCACTGATTCCGACCATATATTTACTTTCTCAAACGAGCTCTGTATGCGAGAGTTATCGTTCTCTGATCAGATTCTCAAACAGCTAAAAAAAAAGTCAAATGGGTCAACTGGAAAAAAGTCAATGTTGACGTCAGCATAACGTCAACATGACATTACCAAAGCTATTTAATGATGCTGACATGGCAGAAGCAGCTATTGACAAGTGGCAAACTATGACTGGGCAGATATGGCAGACTTGGACCAATGCAGTGTGGACACGTGGCGAATATTTGGTCAAATGTGGTGGTGCCACGTGGCCCAGGCATGGGTAGCCACCTGGCACCCAATCAACAGTTGAAATGGCAAGTTCAAAAATTTTGGAGGTCCATGGGTTTGAACCCACGACCTATGGGCAAGATAACGCCTTGAGGAATGGTCCAACACCAACGCGCCCCACATGCTACTTGATAAATGAAACACATTTTAATTTATTTAAGTCGGTGGAAAGTGGGGTTGGGGCTAAGCCCCAGCCTATGGTTGTGTGCGGTAATGTGACCACAAAGCAGCAGAAAAGGGGCGCGGCCCATAACCACCAGGCGCCTCTACATGTCTTCCCTTAGATTTTGGGCATGCCACATAATCAGGGGCTAATCCCTATACTTTCACATGGGGTCTATCCATTAGTTCATAGGCCACATGCCATGCGTCTAAAGACCAGGAGCTAGTGCAATTTAAGGGGCCAACGCTTAGCCCTTTGTGTTAGTGCTTGGCTAAATATAGTGCATATGACCACTATTTGAGGGGCGCACACCATCTTTTGGAGGCTTAAGCCCAAATTTATGTGAAAGTTTGTTTTGTTTACCCTATCTATATTTTTAATTGATTTTTCCTAATATAATGACCAGAATTGGTTTTTTTAGGATATCTTGTCCATTTGGAGGGGGATTTGATCCCAAAAAGAGGCCAGATCTTCAGGGGAAGTTGGGCTTCCTCATATGAGCTTGAAAACTATAAAAACTAGGATTTTTGAAGCTTGAGGAAGAACTTTTGATGCAGGGATTTGAATGAGCAGCTTGTAATTTTTGGCCTTTTCTCATGTTTTGAGAGACATTTTTGCCATGTTTTTGACATGAATTTAATGATGCATGTATGAATCTGAGCAAGGAGGTCTTGCACAACAGCTCTGAAACATGTAATGTAATAGAAAAGAGCCTATGTAAGAGAACTTTGAGCATTTAACAAGCAATAAAGAGGTCCTCCACTTGGAAGCGAGCCCGGAGACGTAGCCAACGATTGGTGAAGTTCGTTAACAAGTTCTTGTTTCTATTTCTCTTTCTGTTTTGTTGTTCTCTTCTCCTCATTTGCAGCATGATTATTAATGGATGATTTCGTTAAATCATTAATGAGCATCAAGTAAAAGTCACATTTGATATTCCACAAACAAGATAATAATTTTATGTATTTCACATTCTTATTTATCCGAAGCATAAAGTACATTAAACTAACTTGCAATTTATCATTAATACCTTCATTTTTGGATCAAGTTTATTGTATCAGACCATTTGGTTTTGAAGGTTTGATAGGAATTGCGGGCATTGGATGCTCACCAGAGCAAAACTCAAGTGAGGAGAAGGCCAACTTGAGGCTCTTAATTCTGAGATTCAAAGGAGACCGCATAATCAAGATATGTCTTCACCAAGGAAGCTAGGTCCTTATGCAACTGAGGATGATTTATTTGAGGCATTTCCATTGATGAAAGCCATGGTAGAGGAACTTTACCATGAAAGAGGTCAACGAAGGAATCCAAAGGTTCAAGAAGGTGAATCTTCAGTAAGAGTAGAAGGAGGAGTTGGAGGTGGTGGACCTTCATAACCTTCTTCTCCTTCATCCTCGTCATCTACAAGTGAAGCAAGTGTACATCCCTCCAAGGATAATCAACCTAAGAAAACTCATCATTCTTCTGATATGAATTTATTAAAATTAGATGTAAAGTTTCAATTACCCACTTATGATGGTGAATTAGATGCAGAAAAGCTAGATAATTGGGTGAGACAGTTAGAAGTCTATTGCAGGATACAAAGGATTGTTGATGATGAAACAAAGATCCAACTTGCAAGTATCAAATTGGGAGGCACAACTTTCATATGGTGGGAGAGAAAAGATAAGGATGATCTCAATAAAAATGATAAAACAATCTCTTCCTGGAATGATTTTATCATTGCTTTGAAGAAACAATTCTATCCATTAGCATACATGCAATAGGAAATGATGAATTGGCAAAGTTTAAGGCAAGATAAAGGTCAAAGTGTACAAGAATATACTCAAATATTTCATAAGAAAGCATTAAATTTGTGTATTCCTTTATATACACAAGAGGCACTCTTAAAGTATATTGGTGGTTTACATTCTTATCTCAAGCACACTATTCTTATGCTAAATCCTTATAACTTTGATAAAGTATGTGTACAATCCATTCACATTGAATCAAGTAAAGGGAATGTTGGTGATAGTGTTTCTACAAATGCTTGGCAAGGAAAATTTTTAGGGAAAATAAAAGAGAAAGGGAAGAAGACAACCACAACAAGAAAGGAGAAGGCTACTTGCAAGCATTGCAGGAAAGTAGGCCATGAAGAAGATCGTTGTTGGGTCTTACATCCTGACTTGAAGCCAAAGAAGTATGCCAACCAAGGAAGGAAGAATACCACAACTGTGACAGTTCAAGTGGATCTTGGATTAGATTCCAGTGATGAGACATAGGTTGTAGCTATGGGAATCCAAGATATAAATTCTATTGCAAGTACTAGCTCTTCTAAATCAGTTGTTGTAAATGATGTGTGTAAAAGGAATGAACTTTTCCACATAAGGGTCATAACAAAAGATGTTAAAGTTGATACTCTTGTAGACAGTGGATCAAAATTCAATCTAATCAGTGAAGAGGTTGTAAATAACTTGGGACTTGAAACAAATCCCCATTCTAAACCATATCCATTGGGGTGGATATGCGGTGATAATAATTTACAAGTAACCAAGAAATGTAAAATAAGGTTTGCAATCACTTCTAATTATGTTGATGAAGTAGAGCTTGATATAGTGCCACTGGACATATGTGGAATTGTACTGGTAAACCCATACCTTTATGATAGGAAAACTATAGTCTATAGGGAGGAAAATAAATATTGCTTCAAGAAATATGGGAAATAGTACATTGTCCGTGCTCATCGCATGAAAGTTGGCAGATCTTTTGCACCTATAGGGTAGTTAAAAAGAGTGGTAAATGCCAGAAAAATATTAACACTTATGTCTGTAACAAAACAGGAAGTTAGTGAGGCTAAACATGAGATGATTCCATATGTTTCTAACAGTCATGAAGTGTCATCGGAGGTACAGCATGAGGTTCAACTGCATAATTTGATTATTCTTCCAGTGCAGAAGGGGAAACATGTTTTGTCATTCTCATTAGCATGTCTAGTATTGTTGATTAGTTTGTTGCTATTCAGTGGTGTATGGATGCTAATTGCGACAAAGAATGGAGATGATTGTGCAATTGATGGGATGATTACTTTGGTAAACAATGTTATCTCAGTTTTCATGTTTGTTGTGATTAGTTAGGTGATTATTGCCCAAGCAGAAAGGATGGACGAGAACAGACAAGTGGGGAGGTAGTACCCTCACTTATTACTTGAGTGAAAGCAGACTTTTGGTGGTCCAAAAGCTTCCAAAGTGGGAAGGAATGATCCAGGAGGCTCCCTAGGCTTAGAAAATGCTCAAAATTGAAAGTTCTCAAAATTGAGTGAAACTAATTCCATTGCGACCGGCTCATTGTGCTAATTCTGACCATATATTTACTTTCTCAAATGAGCTCCGTATGGTAGAGTTATTGTACTCTGATTAGATTCTCAAACAGCTAAAAAAAAAGTCAAAGGGGTCAACTGGAAAAAAGTCAATGCTAACATTAGCATGACGTCAACATGACATCACCAAAGCAATTTAATGATGTTGACATGGTAGAAGCAGCTATTGAAAAGTGTCAAACTGTGACTAGGAAGATATGGCAGACTTGGACCAATGGAGTGTGGACACATGGAAAATAATTGGTCAAATGTGGTGGTGCCATGTGGCCCAGGCATGGGCAGCCACGTGGCACCCAGTCAACACTCGAAGTGGCAAGTTCAACAATTTTGGAGGTCCATGGGTTTGAACCCATGACCTATGGCCAAGCTAATGCCTTGAGGAATGGTCCAACACCAACGTGCCCCACATGCTACTTGATATATGAAACACATTTTAATTTATTTAAGTTGCAATATTTTATATGGTGGTGGAAAGGGGGGTTGGGGCTAAGCCCCAACACATGGTTGTGTGTGGTAATGTGACCACAAACGAGTGGAAAAGGGGCGTGACCCATAACTGCCAGGCACCTCTAAATGTTCGCCCTCATATTTCGGGCATGCCACATAACCGGGGGCTAATCCCTATATGTGCGCATGGGGTCTATCCATTAGATCATAGGCCACATGCCATGTGCCTAAATACCAGGAGCTAGCGCGTTTTAAGGGGCCAATGCTTAGCCCTTTGGGTTAGCGCTTGGATAAATATAGTGCATATGACCACTATTTGAGGGGCACGCACCATCTTTTGGGGGCTTAAGCCAAAATTTATGTAAAAGTGGGTTTTTCTAACCCTGTCTATATTTTTAATTGATTTTGCCTGATATGATGACCAGAATTGGTTTTTTTAGGATATCTTGGCCATTTGGAGGGGGATTTGATCCTAGAAAGAGGCCAGATCTTGAGGGGAAGTTGGGCTTCCTCATATGAGCCTAAAAACTATAAAAAACAGGCTTTTTGAAGCTTGAGGAAAAACTTTTGATGCATGGATTTGAATGAGAAGCTTGTAATTTTTGGCCTTTTCTCATGTTTTGAGAGGCATTTTTGCCATGTTTTTAAGAGGAATTTAATGATGCATGTATGAATCTGAGCAAGGAGGTCTTGCACAACAGATCTGAAGCATGTAATGTAACAACAAAGACCCTATATAAGATAAATTTGAGCATTTAACGAGCAATAAAGAGGTCCTCCACTTGAAAGTGGGCCCAGAGACGTAGCCAACGATTGGTGAACTCCGTTAACAAGTTCTTGTCTCTATTTTTCTTTCTATTTTGTTGTTCTCTTCTCTTAATTTGCAGCATGATTATTAATGGATGATTTCATTAAATCATTAATGAGCATCAAGTAAAAGTCACATTTGATATTCCACAAACAAGATAATAAGTTTATGAATTTCGCATTCTTATCGATCCAATGCATAAAGTACATTAAACTAACTTGCAATTTATAAGTAATACCTTCATTTTTGGATCAAGTTTATGGTATTAGAGCATTTGGTTTCGAAGGTTTGATAGGAATTGCAAGCATTGGATGCTCACCGGAGCAAAACTCAAGCGAGGAGAAGGCCAACTTGAGGCTCTTAATTCCGAGATTCAAAGGAGACCGCATAATCAAGAGATGTCTTCACCGAGGAAGCTAGGTCCTTATGCATCTGAGAACTATTTATTTGAGGCATTTCAATTGATGAAATCCATGGTAGAGGAACTTTACCATGAAAGAGGTCAACGAACGAATCCAAAGGTTGAAGAAGGTGAATCTTCAGTAAGAGCAGAAGGAGGAGTTGGAGGTGGTGGACCTTCAGAACCTTCTTCTTCTTCATCCTCGTCATCTACAAGTGAAGCAAGTGTACATCCCTCCAAGGATAATCAACCCAAGAAAACTCATCATTCTTCTGATATGACTTTATTAAAATTAGATGTAAAGTTTCAATTACCCACTTATGATGGTGAATTAGATGCAGAAAAGCTAGATAATTGGGTGAGACGATTAGAAGTTTATTGCAGGATACAAAGGATTGTTGATGATGAAACAAAGATCCAACTTGCAAGTATCAAATTGGCAGGCACAACTCTCATATGGTGGGAGAGAAAAACTAAGGATGATCTCAATAAAAATGGTTAAACAATCTCTTCTTGGAATGATTTTATCACTACTTTGAAGAAACAATTCTATCCATTAGCATACATGCAACAGGGAAAATGATTAATTGACAAAGTTTAAGGCAAGATAAAGGTCAAAGTGTACAAGAATATACTCAAATATTTCGTAAGAAAGCATTAAATTTGTGTATTCCTTTATATACACAAGAGACACTCTTAAAGTATATTGGTGGTTTACATTCTTATCTCAAGCACACTTTTCTTATGTTAAATCTTTCTAACTTTGATGAAGTATGTGTACAAGCCATTCACATTGAATCAATTAAAAGGAATGTTGGTGATAGTGTTTCTACAGATGCTTGGAAAGGAAAGGATTTAGGGAAAATAAAAGAGAAAGGGAAGAAGACAACCACAACAAGAAAGGAGAAGCCTACTTGCAAGCATTGCAAGAAAGTAGGCCATGAAGAAGATCGTTGTTGGGTCTTACATCCTGACTTGAAGCCAAAGAAGTATGCCAACCAAAGAAGGAAGAATACCACAGCTGGGATAGTTCAAGTGGATCTTGGATCAGATTCCGGTGATGAGACACAGGTTGTAGCTATGGGAATCCAAGGTATAAATTCTATTGCAAGTACTAGCTCTTCTAAATAAGTTGTTGTAAATGATGAGTGTAAAAGGAATGAACTTTTCCACATAAGGGTCATAACAAATAATGTTAACGTTGATACTCTTGTAGACAGTGGATCACAAGCCAATCTAATCAGTGAATAGGTTGTAAATAACTTAGTACTTGAAATAAATCCCCATTTTAAACCATATCCATTGGGGTGGATATGTGGTGATAATAATTTACAAGTAACCAAGCAATGTAAAATCAAGTTTGCAATCAATTCTAATTATGTTGATGAAGTATAGCTTGATATAGTGCCACTAGAAATATGTGGAATTGTACTGGGAAGCCCATACCTTTAGGATAGGAAAGCTATATTCTACAGGGAGGAAAATAAATATCGATTCAAGAAAGATGGGAAATAGTACAATGTTCGTGCTCATCGCATGAAAACTGGCAGATCTTTTGCAGCTACGGGGTAGTTAAAAAGAATGGTAAATGCAAGAAAAAGTTTAACACTTATGTCTGTAACAAAACAGGAAGTTAGTGAGGCTAAACATGAGATGATTCCATATGTTTCTAACAGTCATGAAGTGTCACCAGAGGTACAACATGAGGTTCAATTGCATAATTTGATTACTGTTCCTATTCAGAAGGGGAAGCATGTTTTCTCATTCTCATTAGCATGTCTAGTATTGTTGATTAGTTTGCTGCTATTCGGTGGTGTATGGCTGCTAATTGGGACAAAGAATGGAGATGATTGTGCAATTGATGGGATGATTACTTTGGTAAACAATGTTATCTTAGTTTTCATGTTTGTTGTGATTAGTCAGGTGATTATTGTCCAAGCATAACGAATGGATGATAACTGACAAGTGGGGAGGTAGTACCCTCACTTCTTACCTGAGTAAAAGTAGACTTTTGGTGGTCCAAAAGCTTCCAAAATGGGGAGGAATGATCCAAGACACTCCCTAGGCTCAAAAAATGCTCAAAAATGAAAGTTCTTGAAATTGAGTGAAACCAATTCCATTGCGACCAGCTCATTGTGCTAATTCTGACCATATATTTACTTTCTCAAACGAACTCTGTATGCTAGAGTTATCGTACTCTGATCAGATTCTCAAATAGCTAAAAAAAAAGTCAAAGGGGTCCACTGGAAAAAAGTCAATGCCGACGTCAACATGACATCACCAAATCTATTTAATGATGCCGACATGGCAGAAGTAGTTGTTGACAATTCTTAAACTGTGACTGGGCAGATATGGCAGACTTGGACCAATGCAGTGTGGACATGTGGTGAATATTTGTTCAAATGTGGTGGTGCCATGTGGCCCAGGCATGGGCAGGTATGTGGCACCCAGTCAATAGTCGAAGTGGCAAGTTCAAAAATTTTGGAGGTCCATGGGTTTGAACCCACGACCTATGGCCAAGCTAACGCCTTGAGGAATGGTCCAACACCAACGCACCCCACATGCTACTTGACATATAAAACACATTTTCATTTATTTAAGTTGCAATATTTTATATGGTGGCAGAAAGGGGGGTTGGGGCTAAGCCTCGGCGCATGGTTGCGTGCGGTAATGTGACCACAAAGCAACGGAAAAGGGGCACGACCCATAACCACCAGGCGCCTCTACATGTCCGCCCTCGGATTTCAAGCATGCCACATAACTGGGGGCTAATCCCTATACTTGCGTGAGGGGTCTATCCATTAGCTCATAGGCCACATGCCATGCGCCTAAAGACCAGGAGCTAGCACAATTTAAGGGGCCAGCGCTTGGCTAAATATAGTGCATATGACCACTATTTGAGGGGCGCGCACCATCTTTTGGGGGCTTAAGCCCTAATTTATGTAAAAGTGGGTTTTTGTTACCCTGTCTGTATTTTTAATTGATTTTGCCTGATATAATGAATAGAATTGGTTTTTTTGGGATATCTTGGCCATTTGGAGGGGGATTTGATCCTAGAAAGAGGCCAGATCTTGAGGGGAAGTTGGGCTTCCTCATATGATCCTGAAAACTATAAAAACCAGGCTTTTTGAAGCTTGAGGAAAACTTTTGATGCAGGGATTTGAATGAGCAGCTTGTAATTTTTGGCGTTTTCTCATCTTTTGAGAGGCATTTTTGTCATGTTTTTGAGAGGAATTTAATGATGCATGTATGAATCTGAGTAAGGAGGTCTTTCAAAACAGATCTGAAGCATGTAATGTAACAACAAAGTGCCTATGTAAGAGAACTTTGATCATTTAACTAGCAATAAAGAGGTCCTCCACTTGGAAGCGGGCCCGGAGACGTAGCCAACGATTGGTGAACTCCGTTAACAAGTTCTTGTCTCTATTTCTCTTTATGCTTTGTTGTTCTCTTCTCTTCATTTGCATCATGATTATTAATGGATGATTTTGTTAAATCATTAATGAGCATGAAGTAAAAGTCACATTTGATATTCCACAAACAAGATAATAAGTTTATGTATTTCACATTCTTATCGATCCGATGCATAACATACACTAAACTAACTTGCAATTTATCAGTAATACCTTCATTTTTGGATCAATTTTATGGTATCAGAGCATTTGGTTTTGAAGGTTTGATAGGAATTGCAAGCATTGGATGCTCACCAGAGCAAAACTCAAGCAAGGAGAAGGCCAACTTGAGGCTCTTAATTCCGAGATTCAAAGGAGACCGCATAATCAAGAGATGTATTCACTAAGGAAGCTAGGTCCTTATGCATATAAGGATGATTTCTTTGAGGCATTTCAATTGATGAAAGCCATGGTAGAGGAAATTTACCATGAAAGAGGTCAATGAAGGAATCCAAAGGTTGAAGAAGGTGAATCTTTAGTAAGAGCAGAAGGAGGAGTTGGAGGTGGTGGACCTTCGGAACCTTCTTCTCCTTCATCCTTGTCATCTACAAGTGAAGCAAGTGTACATCCCTCCAAGAATAATCAACCTAAGAAAACGCATCATTCTTCTGATATGACTTTATTAAAATTAGATGTAAAGTTTCATTTACCCACTTATGATGGTGAATTAGATGCAGAAAAGCTAGATAATTGGGTGAGACAGTTAGAAGTCTATTGCAGGATACAAAGGATTGTTGATGATGAAACAAAGATCCAACTTGCAAGTATCAAATTGGGAGGCACAACTCTCATATGGTGGGAGAGAAAAACTAAGGCTGATCTCAATAAAAATAGTAAAACAATCTCTTCCTGGAATGATTTTATCACTTCTTTGAAGAAACAATTCTATCCATTAGCATACATGCAACATGAAATGATGAATTGGCATAGTTTAAGGCAAGATAAAGGTCAAAGTGTACAAGAATATACTCAAATATTTCGTAAGAAAACATTAAATTTGTGTATTCTTTTATATACACAAGAGACACTCTTAAAGTATATTGGTGGTTTACATTCTTATCTCAAGCACACTATTCTTATGCTAAATCCTTCTAACTTTGATGAAGTATGTGTACAAGCCATTCAGATTGAATCAATTAAAGGGAATGTTGGTGATAGTGTTTCTACATATGCTTGGCAAGGAAAGGATTTAGGGAAAATAAAAAAGAAAGGGAAGAAGACAACCACAACAAGAAAGGAGAAGCCTACTTGCAAGCATTGCAAGGAAGTAGGCCATGAAGAAGATCATTGTTGGGTCTTACATCCTTACTTGAAGCCAAAGAAGTATGCCAACCAAGAAAGGAAGAATACCACAACTGCGACAGTTCAAGTGGATCTTGGATCAGATTCTAGTGATGAGACACATGTTGTAGCTATGGGAATCCAAGGTATAAATTCTATTGCAAGTACTAGCTCTTCTAATTCAGTTGTTGTAAATGATGAATGTAAAATGAATGCACTTTTCCACATAAGGGTCATAACAAATAATGTTAAAGTTGATACTCTTGTAGACAATGGATCACAAGCCAATCTAATCAGTGAAGAAGTTGTAAATAACTTGGGACTTGAAACAAAGCCCCATCCTAAACCATATCCATTGGGGTGGATATGTGGTGATAATAATTTACAAGTAACCAAGCAATGTAAAATCAAGTTTGCAATCACTTCTAATTATGTTGATGAATTATAGCTTGATATAGTGCCACTGGACATATGTGGAATTGTACTAGGAAGCCCATACCTTTATGATAGGAAATCTATATTCTACAAGGAGGAAAATAAATATTGCTTCAAGAAAGATGGGAAATAGTAGATTGTCCGTGCTCATCGCATGAAAATTGGCAGATCTTTTGCAGCTACAGGGCAGTTAAAAATAATGGTAAATGCAAGCAAAATTTTAACACTTATGTCTGTAACAAAACAAGAAGTTAGTGAGGCTAAACATGAGATGATTCCATATGTTTCTAACAATCATAAAGTGTCACCGGAGGTACAACATGAGGTTCAACTGCATAATTTCATTTTGTCATTCTCATTAGCATGTCTAGTATTTCTAATTAGTTTGCTTCTATTCAGTGGTGTATGGATGCTAATTGCGAAAAAGAATGGAGATGATTGTGCAATTGATGGGATGATTACTTTGGTAAACAATGTTATCTCAGTTTTCATGTTTGTTGTGATTAGTTAGGTGATTATTGTCCAAGCAGAAAGGATGGACGATAACAGACAAGTGGGGAGGTAGTACCCTCACTTCTTACCTGAGTAAAAGAAAACTTTTGGTGGTCCAAAAGCTTCCAAAGTGGGGAGGAATGATCCAGGAGGCTCCCTTGGCTCAGAAAATGCTCAAAAATGAAAGTTCTCGAAATTGAGTGAAACCAATTCCATTGAGACCGGCTCGTCACCCTGATGTCAACCTTATATTTAGTTTCTCAAACGAGCTCCTTATGCGAGAGTTATCGTACTTTGATCAGATTCTCAAACAACTAAAAAAAAAAGTCAAAGGGGTCAACTGGAAAAAAGTCAATCCTGACATCTCCAAAGCTATTTAATGATGCTAACATGGCAGAAGCAATTGTTGACAAGTGACAAACTATGACTGGGCAGATATGGAAGACTTGGACCAATGCAGTGTGGACACGTGGTGAATATTTAGTCAAATGTGGTGGTGCCACGTGGCACCCAGTCAACAGTCGAAGTGGCAAGTTCAAAAATTTTGGAGGTCCATGGGTTTGAACCCACGACCTATGTCCAAGCTAACGCCTTGAGGAATGGTCCAACACCAATGCGTCCCACAAGCTACCTGATATATGAAACACATTTTAATTTATTTAAGTTGCAATATTTTATATGGTGGTGGAAAGGGGGATTGGGGCTAAGCCCCAGCCCATGGTTGTGTGCGGTAATGTGACCAAAAAGCAGTGGAAAAGGGGTGTGACCCATAACCACCAGGCGCCTCTACATGTTCGCCCTTGGATTTTGGGCATGCCACATAACCGGGGGCTAATCCCTATACTTGCGCATGGGGTCTATCCATTAGCTGATAGGCCACATGCCATGCGCCTAAAGACCAGGAGCTAGCGCGATTTAAAGGGCCAACACTTAGCCCTTTAGGGTAGCGCTTGGCTAAATATAGTGCATATGACCACTATTTGAGGGGTGCACACCATCTTTTGGAGGCTTAAGCCCAAATTTATGTAAAAGTCGGTTTTTTTTTACACTGTCTGCATTTTTAATTGATTTTGCATGGTATAATGACCAGAATTGGTTTTTTTAGGATATCTTGACCATTTGGAGGGGGATTTGATCCCAGAAAGAGGCCAGATCTTTAGGGGAAGTTGGTCTTCCTCATATGAGCCTGAAAACTATAAAAACCAGGCTTTTTAAATCTTGAGGAAGAACTTTTGATGCAGGGATTTGAATGAACAACCTATAATTTTTGGCCTTTTCTCATGTTTTGAGAGGCATTTTTGCCATGTTTTTGAGAGGAATTTAATGATGCATGTATGAATCTAAGCAAGGAGGTCTTGCACAGTAGATTTGAAGCATGTAATGTAACAACAAAGAGCCTATGTAAGAGAACTTTGAGCATTTAACGAGCAATAAAGAGGTCCTCCACTTGGAAGCGGGCCCAGAGACGCAGCCAACAATTGGTGAACTCCATTAACAAGTTCTTGTCTTTATTTCTCTTTCTGTTTTTTTGTTCTCTTCTCTTCATTTGCAGCATGATTATTAATGGATGATTTCGTTAAATCATTAATGAGCATCAAGTAAAAGTCACATTTGATATTCCACAAACAAGATTATAAGTTTATGTATTTCACATTCTTATCGATCCGATGCATAAAGTATATTAAACTAACTTGCAATTTATCAGTAATACCTTCATTTTTGGATCAAGTTTATGGTATCAGAGCATTTGGTTTTGAAGGTTTGATAGGAATTGCAAGCATTGGATGCTCACCAGAGCAAAACTCAAGCGAGGTGAAGGCCAACTTGAGGCTCTTAATTCCGAGATTCAAAGGAGACCACATAATCAAGAGATGTCTTCACCGAGGAAGCTAGGTCCTTATGCATCTGAGGACGATTTCTTTGAGGCATTTCAATTGATGAAATCCATGGTAGAGGAACTTTACCATGAAATAGGTCAACGAAGGAATCCAAAGGTTGAAGAAGGTGAATCTTCAGTAAGAGCAGAAGGAGGAGTTGGAGGTGGTGGACCTTCAGAACCTTCTTCTCCTTCATCCTCATCATCTACAAGTGAAGCAAGTGTACATCCCTCCAAGTATAATCAACCTAAGAAAAATCATCATTCTTCTGATATGACTTTATTAAAATTAGATGTAAAGTTTCAATTACCCACTTATGATGGTGAATTAGATGCAGAAAAGCTAGATAATTGGGTGAGATAGTTAGAAGTCTATTGCAGGATACAAAGGATTGTTGATGATGAAACAAAGATCCAACTTGAAAGTATCAAATTGGGAGGCACAACTCTCATATGGTGGGAGAGAAAAACTAAGGATGATCTCAATAAAAATGGTAAAACAATCTCTTCCTGGAATGATTTTATCACTTCTTTGAAGAAACAATTCTATCCATTAGCATACATGCAACAGGAAATGATGAATTGGCAAAGTTTAAGGCAAGATAAAGGTCAAAGTGTACAAGAATATACTCAAATATTTCGTAAGAAAGCATTAAATTTGTGTATTCCTTTATATACACAAGAGATACTCTTAAAGTATATTGGTGGTTTACATTCTTATCTCAAGCACACTATTCTTATGTTAAATCCTTCTAACTTCGATGAATTATGTGTACAAGCCATTCGCATTGAATCAAGTAAAGGGAATGTTGGTGATAGTGTTTCTACAAATGGTTGGCAAGGAAAGGATTTAGGGAAAATAAAAGAGAAAGGGAAGAAGACAGCCACAACAAGAAAGGAGAAGCCTGCTTGCAAGCATTGCAAGAAAGTAGGCCATGAAGAAGATCATTGTTGGGTCTTACGTCCTGACTTGAAGCCAAAGAAGTATGTCGACCAAGGAAGGAAGAATACCATAGCTGTGACAGTTCAAGTGGATCTTGGATCAGATTCCGGTGATGAGACACAGGTTGTAGCTATGGGAATCCGAGGTATAAATTCTATTGCAAGTACTAGCTCTTCTAAATCAGTTGTTGTAAATGACGAGTGTAAAAGGAATGAAATTTTCCACATAAGGGTCATAACAAATAATGTTAAAGTTGATACTCTTGTAGACAGTGGATCACAAGCCAATCTAATCAATGAAGAGGTTGTAAATAACTTGGGACTTGAAACAAATCCCCATTCTAAACCATATCCATTGGGGTGGATATGTGGTGATAATAATTTACAAGTAACCAAGCAATGTAAAATCAAGTTTGCAATCACTTCTAATTATGTTGGTGAAGTAGAGCTTGATATAGTGCCACTGGACATATGTGGAATTGTACTCTATATCTCCTTTCTTCCCACAATTATAGCACTCTATCTTTCCCAGTATGGATTTGGATCTGCCCTTCCTAGAATTCCTACGATTCCATGAGCCATTTCGTCTATCCTTTTTTCTTCCCTCATTCTCCATGTTTAATGCATTACCTGATATCTCACCTGTTCTTTTCCATTGCATTTCCTCACTAAGGATAACACCAACAACATCATGAAATTTTAAAGTGTTCAAACTAGAGACAGACTTACTTACAGCCATGACCAAGCCATTCCATCTTTCTGGTAATGAGCACAAGATTAGAAGATCCCTGACCTCATCATCAAAGTCCACTTTTACAGAACTTAGCTGATTAGTAACTGTATTAAATTCATTTAAATGATCTACAACAGACCCACCTTCTGACATCTTCATATTAAATAATATCTTCATTAGAAATACCTTATTGGACATCGAGGGTTTTTCATACAGTTTAGCCAATGCGTCCATCAACTCCTTTGTTGTCTTTTCTTTCGAAATATTGAAAGACACCGATACTACCAAGCTCAATTGTATCGTTTCTTGTGCGTTTCTGTCAAGAACCTCCCATTCTTCGTCCTTCATGGTCGTCAGCTTCTTTTCTATTCCACCCAATGGTAGGAATAGATCCTTCTGATATAAATAATCTTCCATCTACATCTTCCACAACTGGTAGTTTTTTCTGTTAAATTTCTCGACCCTAAACTTTCCATCTTCCGCCATTGCTCCCACTTGAACTAGGAACCCTATTTTCCTACAAGTTACCTTTCACTCTGATACCAGTTGTTAGATAAATGAGATAGTGGAGCAATAAAATAAAAACAAATGTGGAAATAAAACACTGAAGATACACAATACAATAGAGACACAGATATACGTGATTCACCCAGTGTGGTCTACGTCCACCAGAGAAATTTCCAGGTCCTTCCTTTTTATTATCCAACAAATGAAGGGATACAACCTACAACACACCCATTATAACTTCCTCTTCTTTCTCTCATAGTCTCCTATCTCATAATACAATATTCACAATCATACACAGCTGCAATACAATTCCTCATAAAAGAGAGTTTCCTTCTAGGGAAAAAAACCCTAACATAAATTCTATTGTCTGATCTGCAACCTTATAATGAACGGTTCAAATTTACTATGAAATTACAATATACATTTACAAGGAAAATTTTCCTTTGGGGGCTTCACCCCCTAACCCCCAATTGGGGAACATTGTCCCCCTAACCCCCAT
>ML829148.1:70935-81703 GCA_009831015.1 Picea engelmannii | reverse complement strand
GACTATGGTGGTGCTCTCTCCATTGATTGGTCAATTGTGCTCTCAACCGAAGCTTTGTCTACATTATAATTGTTTGTCTGCATCATAATAGTGGTGATTAATGTTTATGGACTCCCTTTTCAATCATCCTTGTTCAACTATTTTATTATACTCGCTGATCCAAGAGGATCTAGAATTCTCATAGAAGGTCCAAGAGGATCCAGAACACTCATAGAGGTCTAGGAGGATCCATAAATGCTCAAAATTTGAACATCTCAAATGTTCTAAAAAATGTAATCGTTGTGTAGAGCTCGATGATAGCTTTCCAACGACATAAAATCACCTCAAACAGAGTGTGTATGCAAAAGTTATAGCTATTTCAATTGAAATAAGGGAAAACATCAAAGTCAAAGGTGACACATGTCACCACTACAAGAGTGACATATGTCTTGACTGTACAACTGGCTGGATGACGTCATGCTAACATTAGCAGGGTGACGTCGCAGCACGACAACGTGCCACATGTCACCTAGAAATGGAATTTTGAGGGGTTGATTTGGACCAATAAAAAATGACACGTGTCATTTGTACTGATCCATGTGGATATCGGTGGCCACCCACCTATTCCAACTAGCTCAAAACAATCTTCTAACAAATTACTATTTTTAGTAGGTTTTTGGTTCCTAAACTTATGGGGCCATTTTGAGGGCCTAAATGATTTTTTTTGGGGATTGAGAACCTCAATGATTGTCGAAGTGTTGGCATGTTTACAGGCAGAGTGTGCTTGTCATTGATGGAAAGAACAACAACGAGGATGGAAAACAGGAAATAAATGATGATAGCATCGGGAATTGTTGTCTACAAGCTCAGGAGGAATAATGCAGAGGTGAATGTAGAGCGCAAGTGTGCACCAGGGCCAAGGTTAACTTTGTTCTCACTAAAGAATCAAAGGTCGAGGCATTTGACACTTAGAAATTCTTCCAAGTTGGGAGGAAGTGTCTGCCCAGGAGGAGGAGCGACAATGGCCATTGGATCGAGCACTGTGAAGAATCTAGACCATTGGATCAGAGTCCAAACATGAGGAATGAGTGCACAGAGAAGAGGAGAATATATCTTAGTTGTTATATCTGAGTGCATGGACCAACAACCATTGGATCCCAAGGAAAGTGCACGAGACAAGTTCTGAAATCATTGAAACCATCCATCGTCAAGGATGACAGGTGGCAGCAGATCCGGGAGTTCGAAGAATCGACTTTCAAATTATTTGCAAGGGGTAGAGTGGAGTCGATCCTAGCCATTGGTGTTAAGAAGGACACGTGGCGAGAGATCAACATTTCACTAACTCGTGAACTGGAAAAGTCAAAGGTGTGAGTTGTAGGAACTCGCGATGTCTGAGTTCACGAGTTTATCCAAGCCCTTAGATCATGGGGAGTTGTGGATCGTTGATCAAATACAATGTATTTTGGATATCGAGAATAAGAAGAAGGGAGGTGAGATAACCTCCGATATCGCAAAACGCGAAGTCTCGATGAAATCTGGACCATCGGATCATAGAATGATCTGGGTCGTCGATCGGATAAGAGATTAATCGCGAAGTGCGAAGTCTCGAAGTGAGAAGATGAGATCTGGGCCGTTGGATCTCATAGCATCATGGACTGTTGATCTGACGCAAGCACGAGTTCGGGAATCGAAAGAAGGGAGGTGAGCCAACTTTGGAAATAGTGAAGCGTGTAGTCGCGAAACGCGAAGAAAAGATCTTGACTGTTGGATCACGAAGAGATCTAGACCGTTGAAATATGGAAGCTCGAGGACCGTTGATTTAAGGAGGTTAGATCTGATCCACAAATCATGAAAGAACAAATCTGAACCATTTGTTCAGGAGCACTGTCAAGATCATAAGATCGATGACCCATCACATTTTTCTATTTTTAGTTGTTTTCTAAATTAATCACGGATTAAGGGATTAGGGTTTTGGTATCTATGGAATACCTAAAAACATTGTATATATTGTATGGTGAATGGTGAAATTCGATATAATGAAAATAAGAAAGGTTTTCCCCGGTTGAGGGTTTCCGGTATAAATCTTTGTGTACTATGTGTATGAGCTATTGATTAATTTCTATTTTGCTTAAGAATATATATGCATTTCTTTGCTTCACAGGTTTAAAACTTACATGAAGAAGATCAAAATTATCTAATCCTAGAAATTTCTAGTTGTCTTTGACTTTGCCAGATTTTTCTAGAGTTTATAGAGACGGGGTAGTTGAAACATCAATTTCTAGACATTTGAAGTGATTCCTAGAATTTAGCTTCACCGTTAATAGGATTCATGTTGTGTGGTATATAATCTACGCACCCTTGGAATGGGCTCATGTTTAATAAGAAGATTACAATAAGCAAGGAAGAAAGGGTCGCAGGAATTTTCTCAATGTGTCTACCTCTACTTCTTTATGCGATTAACTACTCATCACATGATGTTACCACTTCACAGGTTTACCAAACACTCTCCATTCATAATGCCAAGAACCATATTTAATGTATCTTTTTGGACCTGAGATGATATTAATGTTCATGTTTGTATGAATTATATTCCTTCTTCTTATACTATGATACATATTTCTCTTAGTAGTTTAATTGACTCTATGTTAAAGATATACTTTGTTGAACTTGCAACTTTCTTATCCTCTTCTCTAAACACAATTGTTATCAAGTTTTCAATTCCTTTATAGATCTTTGATCCTCTATATTATCAATTATGTTCAATATTACTTATGACGATGTGCATGGCATTAATGTATGGAGGAGGCGTGTCTGCTATAAATATGTGGCCTTCGATTTGCAAGGTTAATTCTTCCCATGCTCTCATTTTAGGGCCTCGAAAGCAGGCCATACGACCTGCCATGAATTTGAGTTTGTTTGCATCAACGATATATTGTCAGTGCTATTATTTTTAGAACCCAACGTATCTCTATCACGCTTTAATTTTATTTCATAGTCACTCAATTATTCAAGCCTTTTTCCTTTTTCTTATGATTTTATCACATTGGAGTTCTTGAATTCAATCAAATTGGTGAGTAGGAAATGTGGAATTAAAGAACCAATGGGGGGTTATATTGACAAACCCACTTCTTCATCCTTAATGGGTTGGGTTTCTTAGGATTTTAAGTGGACAAGTTCACTCACAATATACCAGGACGCGACTATGGTGGTGCTCTCTCAATTGTGCTCTCAACCGAAGATTTGTCTACATTATAATTGTTTGTCTGCATCATAATAGTGATGCTTAATGTTTATGGACTCCCTTTCCAATCATCCTTGTTCAACTATTTTATTATACTCGTTGATCCAAGAGGATCCAGAATGCTCATAGAAGGTCCAAGAGGATCTAGAACGCTCACAGAGGTCTAGGAGGATGCATAAATGCTCAAAATTTGACCATCTCAAATGTTCTCAAAAATGTAATCATTGTGTAGAGCTCGATGATAGCTTTCCAATGACGCAAAATCAGCTCAAACAATGTTTGTATGCAAAAGTTATAGCTAGTCAAATTTCAAGTCAAATAAGGGAAAACATCAAAGTCAAAGGTGACACATGTCACCACTGCAAGGGTGACATATGTCTTGACCGTACAACTGGCAAGATGACATCATGCTAACATTATTAGGGTGACGTTGCAGCATGACAACGTGTCACATGTCACCTAGAAATGGACTTTTCAGGGGTTGATTTGGACCAATAAAAAAATGATACGTGTCATCTGTACTGATCCAGGTGGATATCGGTGGCCACCCACCTATTCCAACTGGCTCAAAAATATCTTCTGGTAATTTACTATTTTTAGTAGGTTTTTGGTTCCTAAACTTCTGGGGCCATTTTGAGGGTCTAAATGATTTTTTTTTGGGATTGAGAACCTCAATGATTGTCGAAGTGTTGGCATGTTTACATGCAGAGTGTGCTTGTCATTGATGGAAAGAACAACAACGAGGATGGAAAACAGGAAAACAACGATGATAACATTGGGAATTGTTGTTTACAAGATCAGGAGGAATAGCGCAGAGGTGCACGCAGAGTGCAAGTGTGCGTCAGGGCCGAGGTTAACTTTGTTCTCATTGAAGGATCAAAGGTCGAGGCATTTGACACTTAGAAATTCTTCCAAGTCAGAGGGAAGCATCATCTCAGGAGGAGGAGTGACAGTGGTCATCGGATCGAGCTCTGTGAAGAATCTGGACCGTTAGATTAGAGTCCAGACAGGAGGAACGAGCACGCATAGAAGAGGAGAACATATCTCAGCCGTTAGATCTGAGTGTATGGACCAACAACCATTGGATCCCAAGGAAAGTGCATGAGACAAGTTCTGAAGTCATTAGAACCGTCCATCGGCAGGGATGACAGGTGGCAGTAGATCCGGGAGTTCAAAGAATCGAACTTGGATTATTTGCAAGGGGTAGAGTGGAGTCGATCCTAGCCGTTGGTGTTGGGAAGGACACGTGGTGAGAGATCAACATTTCACTGACTCGCGAATTGGAAAATTCAAAGGTGTGAGTTGTAGGAACTCGCGATGTCCGAGTTCGTGAGTTGATTTGAGCCCTTAGATCATGGGGAGTTGTGGACCGTTGATCAAATACGGTGTATTTCAGATATCGGGAATCAGAAGAAGGGAGGTGAGCTAACCTCCGACATCACGAAACACGAAGTCTCAATGAAATCTAGACCGTCGGATCACAGAATGATATGGGTCGTCGATCAGATAACAGCTGAATCGCGAAGTGCGAAGAGGAGTTCTGGGTCGTTGGATCTCACAACATCATGGACTGTTGATCTGACGCAAGCACAAGTTTGGGAATCAAAAGAAGGGAGGTGAGCCAACTTTCGACATCGCGAAGCGTGTAGTCGCGAAACATGAAGAGAATATCTCGACTGTTGGATCACGGAGAGATCTAGACTGTTGAAATACGAAAGCTCAAGGACCGTTGATTTAAGGAGGTTAGATCTGATCCACAGATCAGGAAAGAACAAATCTGAACCATTCATTCAAGAGCATCGTCAAGATTGTAAGATCGACGGTCTCATCGCATTGCGGGGATTGAAGGTGCGTGAACGTTAATAAGCTGAGGGCGAGACGCAATCGAAACCATGGTTTTGGAGAAAGGTCACGTGGAGGCTCGAGGTAAATTGCGGAGCGAAACACATTTTCTTTTAAACCGCCTTTGGACATTCCCACAATCGCGTGGTCACGTGAGATCATCGCCCAAGGTCATATCGAAAGAAGGAGCTAGCACTCACTAGAATGGGATCACGAAAGCGCTTGAACATTATTCCTATGGTCATAGAGATGGTCACAAGTAGCGGAAGATTGAGGAAGGAGATAGCGCTGCTAGACTCCACCTTGGAGTTTCACGAGTTGGTATAATAGAGGCAACTTGCAGCGAGATATCCGAAATATGAAGTCACGAGTCACGAAGTGCCTTTTGGATAGGCATCTAATCACGGCTCATGGTCACGTGAAAGGAAGGGTCTTAGCCATAAAATCTAGTGCCCACTGTGAAGTTTTCTCAGGAAGAAAAAAGGATCCAAAGGGATGAGCGCGCAAAGGTTCTCTTAGTAACTTCTAGAACAAAGTGATTGTATCTGCTAGAGAATTCTAGGAGCCTCAGGGTGATCACTAGAGGAGTTGAAGAGTCTCGAGGTAATTGCAAGTGGAATGAAGACTCATCATAGAGACAATTGACAGATGGAAAAGCGTCAAAGACTGTAACTGCCAGAGAAGCCAAATAATCTCAGGATAATGGCCACTTATGAAGAAAAGACTCAACATAATCACCAAATAGGACAAAGATTTAGGTGTATGATCTGGAAGAGGACTTGGCATGATAAATATACGCAGAACAAAGAAGATGTTGTTTCTTCTTTTCATAGTTATTCATGTGGGTAGAAGCAGGCTGTGAGTAGCAACTGAAGCACACAGAAGAGGCGTAGTGCATATAATGGAAATGTTGCACAGAGCATAAATCACAGAAAAAAGACATAGAACAAAAAAGCACATCTGAGAGAGAAGAGAAAGATGAGGTGCGCATGCAGAGACATAACATAAGAAAAAAAATCTCAAGAAGATGCAAGCAGGAAGACACTGATGCAGGCAGAGCAGAGAAGTGTAGCAGAACAATGTTGAGACTGGTAAGCCATTGATAAACACTGTATCACTGTAATAAATTTCAGTAACAAATATTTATATCTCTAGGTGGTAGGGAGGTGCTAGGGAGGACTTTTGTCCCCAGAGTTTCAAGTGGGTGCTTGAACACAAGGAGTTGTAGCTTCCATCTGGTTGTAGCCAGAAACACCAGGGTGGTAGGGTGGTGCAAGGGAGAACTATTATTCTCTATTATACAGGTTGGTGCTTGCATGACTAGAAGTTGGTGCTTCCATCCAATTGGTGTTGGAACAATCAGGGAGTTGGTGCTTCCTTCTAGTGGGTGCTAGAGAAACCAGAGAGTTGGTGCTCTCAGCAAGTTGTTTCTTATAAAACAGAGGTGGTAGCCTCAAAAGGATTTGGTGCTCATAAGAATGATAATGTACAGAAAATAAAGACTACTTATCGTATCAAGAAGAAGAGGTTTTCTCCCTTTATGGGTTTCCTCGGGAAATATTTGTCTCTATATATTTCATGTGTGATTGATTTTGAATATTCAATTGCTTACTTCCTTGCATTATTGTGATCATCATTGAGTATTCTGTAAAGAGTTTTAAATGGGCATAATTGTTTAATCACAATAACAATTGATTCACTCCCCCCCTCTCAATTGTCCAACAATTGGTATCATAGACGGTTCCTTTTATCTAAGGGTAGATCCTAGAGATTAAACATGAGTAGCCATGAAGGAAATTCAACCAATAAGGCCCCCTGTTCAATGGAACAAACTTTGCCTTCTGGACAATTAGGATGAGAACCTACATAATGGATTTAGGTGAAAATGTATGGGATGTGGTAGTGACTGGTTATGTAAAGCTAGTTGTACTAGCTTCTAAGGATGACAAGCTAGAATTCAGTTTCAATGCTAAGGCTATGAATTCTATTCTGAGTGGGATTGCAAAAGAAAAATTTGTAAAAGTTATGCACTTAGAATCTGCCAAAGAAATGTGGGACAAACTCATTAGCAGTTATGAAGGTAATGAGAAGGTAAAGGATGCCAAGCTTCAAACCTACAGATTACAGTTTGAACAACTAAAGATGAAAGAATATGAAATTGTTGGGAAGTACTTTCTAAGAGTTGAAGAACTAGTAAATGCAATGAGAGGACTTGGTGAAAAAATTGAGGATGTCTCTTTAGTTCATAAAATTTTGAGATCTCTGCCAGATAGGTTCAACCCAAAGGTCTCTGGTATAGAAGAACTTAATGATATAAAATATCTTCCTATTGACCAACTCCTAGGAACTATGAACTCTTATGAAATGAGGATAGGTAAAGATAAACCCACCTCTAGAGAAGCATCATTTAAAGTAGATAAGAATGAGGATTCTGAGCCTGATGAAATTGAAGAAAAATTTGTGAGAGGACTGAAGAAAGGATCAGGCAAGTACCAAGGCAAGTTTCCCTTCAAATCTTTTAACTGTGGAAAGATAGGTCACTTTTCATCTAAGTGTCCACACAAGAAGAAGGCCCATAACACTGAAGGTGAAGAGAATTACAAATCTATGATATTTGGTAAAAAGAAAAGTTTATGTGTAAACAATGATGACTCTTCAGGAGACACAGATAATGATTCTACTTGTGAAGATAAGGTTAATGAATTTATTCTTATGTCCAAAGAGGACTATGATAATAAAATCATAGGAAGTGATGTTGATGATGAAGAATATGTGTTTGAGTTGGAAGGAGAACTGATCAATGCTCTAGAAGAAATTGCTAGACTCGGATCTAAGAAGAAAAAGAAAAAACAATTGTTGATGCAGTTCAAGAAAGACAACAAAAAACCCGATGAAGACGTTGCCTTGCTAAAAGTGGAATTAGAAGAGGCAAAAAAAATAGAGGACATTCTAAAACAACAGTTATCAGAGAAGAAGGAAAGAAGTGAAGTGTTGGAAGAAGAGCTAGTAAAACCCAAAAAGACATGGAGAAGTTTAAAACATTGTATCTCCAAAATCTTCCAAGCATTAAAGCCTCAACATAGCTAAACGACATTCTGAGAAAACAAAGATACCCTTGTTGAAGACTGGTTTAGGTTATGTAAATGGTTCAAGCAACAAACAACCAGAAAGCAAAGAGCCAGAAAATATGATCAAGTTCCAAGTCAATAGACAATCAGACCATGTGAGTACTATAGCACCAAAATCTAATCAAGACAAGATGATCCCTGACAAAAAACAAAGATATCAGAAGATGGAGCAACAAATGCCAAGAATAAGGCCATCCTTCAGGTACCAAAATTTCTTCCATGGTTATAATAAAATTAAGCTTAGAAACATGAAACTGAGGAGGTCAAGAAATAAACAATCTTTGCAACATAGAACTAAGTAGCCAATGAGTAGACAACATAGAACCAATCACTTTGACTTATTGAACAATGAGCTTGAATGTTATAACTGTCATAAATTCGACCACAAATCTGCAAACTACCATATGAAGAATTACAAGGAAGATTCAAGGATAAATCCCTTAGCTAGAAATGCCAGTACATGGAAAAAGAAAGATAGTGAAAAATGTGGTCTAGTACTTTCAGCTCAAAAACAAAAAGACTCGTGGTATATAGATAGTGGATGTTCCAAGCACATGACTGGAGGCAAGGATAAGTTTCTATTTATAAGTAAAATAAAAACATGAAATGTAACCTTTGGAAATGATGAAGCAGGTAAAATCAAGGGTAAAGGGATGGTGAGTTTGAGTAATGGTAAAGGAAAAGTCCAGGATGTTCTGCTTGTAGATGGGCTGAAACATAACTTGCTCAGTGTAAGTCAAATGTGTGACAGAGGATGTGAAGTAGTGTTCACTTCCAAATATTGTAAGATAAAGTTTGTAAACTCAAGGCAAGTGGTGGCTAAAGGCATAAGGATCGAAAATAATGTATATGTGCTGAAAGAAGATAGAGAAGAGTGCCATCTAATCAAACATGATGAAAGATGGTTATGGCATAGGAGACTTGGACATCTAAACTTTGACCACTTAATCAAGCTAAAAAATATTGAGGTAGTAAAATATATTCCAAGAATATCAAAGCCACAAGATTTTGTGTGTAAACCCTGCCAAGTCGGAAAGCTAACCAGGACACAGTTTAAATCCAAGAACTCTACTACAATAGAGAAACCATTCCAATTAGTTCATATGGATTTATGTGGACCATCAAGATAGGAAGGCACATGGAAGGAAAACTACTTTATGTTGATCATTGATGACTACTCCAGACTCACTTGGGTTTCTTTTCTCAAAGAAAAATCTGAAGCATTTGAGAAATTTAAAATATTCAAGGCTTTAACCGAGAATGAAATAGGAAAAAGGATAAAGGCAGTAAGATCAGACAGAGGATGAGAATTTATGTCAAGTGATTTCAAGGAATTATGTGATAAACATGGGATCAAGAGAGAATATACAATCCCAGGAACTCCATAACAAAATGGAGTAGTTGAGAGGCAAAAAAGAACATTTCAGCAAATGGCCAGGTCAATGATGAATGAGAAAAACATTGGTCAAACTTACTGGGTAGAAGCAACACACACATCAATCATTATTCTTAACAAATCCCACCTCAGACCACATAGTGACAAGACACCTTATGAACTGTGGTATGGAAGATCTGCTTCAACCAAACACTTCAAAGTCTTTGGGAGTAAGTGCTACATATAGAATAATAATGAAAACCTTGGTAAGTATGATGGCAGGGCTAATGAAGGCATCTTCTTAGGATATTCTACCAATAGTAAATGATATTTATGCTTTAATAAAAGATTGCATAAATTAGTTGGTTGCATTGATTTAAAGGTTGATGAAGGAGTCTCAGTAAGAGAGTTGAGCAATATTGAGTCTACTACAGAGGACATAGCTGAAACTGAATATGAGAAGGTCCAAGAATCATATGGAGAAGAGACACCCAGACAATAAGAGTCAGGACAACAATCAACATCAAATCCTTCCTCCAGAATTACTCAAAAGAATCATCCTAAAAGTCAGATAATTGGTGAGAAAGACAAAGGTGTACAAACAAGGAGAAGGATAATCAAAGACACCAAGCAGACACTTATAGCCTTCATATCCATGGTGGAACCTAATAACTTTAATGAAGCCATTAAATATGTAAATTGGTTAAAATCAATGAGTGAGGAACTGGACTAGATTGAAAAGAATGACACTTGGGAACTCGTTCCTAAGCCAACAAATAAAAATGTAATAGGATCCAAATGGGTCTACAAAAACAAGATGAATGAGCAAGGAAATATTGTAAGAAATAAGGATAGATCGGTCTGCAAAGGATATGCTCAAATAGAAGGATTGGATTTTGATGAAACATTTGTTCCCGTAGCAAGATTATAAGCTATTAGAATGTTTCTTTCCTGTGCTTTTCATAAACAGTTTAAAGTCTATCAAATGGATGTCAAGTCATCTTTTCTAAATGGAGATCTAAAAGAAGAAGTCTATATGGAACAACCAGAGGGTTTCCAACTGTTAGATAACCCTGACTTTGTCTGCAAGCTAAAGAAAACCTTATATGGGTTGGAACAAGATCCTTGTGCCTGGTATTACAGACTAGATAAGTATCTTCAAGAGAAAGGGTTCAAGAGAGGAACACTTGACAACAATATATA
>ML829148.1:58541-70885 GCA_009831015.1 Picea engelmannii | reverse complement strand
CGATCCCAATTCATTGTGATAATACTAGTGCAATTAGTGTGTCAAAGAATCTTGTATTTCACTCCAAGGCCAAGCATATACCCATCAAGTATCACTTCTTGAGGGGACAAGTGACCAACAATGTTGTTTCTTTGAATTATATTCCATCCAAAGATCATATTGTTGATATCTTCAATAAAACGCTTGCAACAACTCAGTTTGAGAATCTACGCCATAAGTTGGGTGTGACCCTGTTATCTAGTTAAAATAGACTATCTAATCATGGGGAGTTTGCGTTGGTTGAATATATGATACGTCTGAAAAGTACTGCAACAACTCAGGGGAGCATGTTTTCTTTGACATTGATGTCAAAGTGGGAGAAAAGGTGTGGTCTGGATGCTATAGTTGGAGGTCTAAGTAGAACAATGCAGTCTTTTGGGATTTCCATCAATTCCAAAGGGAGAGATTGTTGGCATGTTTATAGGTAGAGAGTTCTTTTCATTGATGGAAATAACAACAACAAGGATGGAAAAAAAGAAAGAAACGATGATAACATCGGGAATTGTTGTCTCCAAGCTCAGGAGGAATAGCGTAGAGGTGCATGCAGAGCGCAAGTGTGCGTCAGGGCCGATGTTAACTTCGTTCTCACTTAAGGATCAAAGGTCGAGGCCTTTGAAACTTATAAATTCTTCCAAGTCAGGACGAAGTGTCAGCCCAGGAGGAGGAGCACAGTGGTCATCGGATCGAGCACTATGAAGAATCTGGACAGTTGGATCAGAGTCCAGACAGGAGGAACGAGCACGCAGAGAAGAGGAGAACATATCTTAGCCGTTAGATCTGAGTACGTGGACCAACAACCGTTGGATCCCAAGGAAAGTGCACGAGACAAGTTCTAAAGTCATCGGAACTGTCCATCGTTAGGGATGACAGGTGGCAGCAGATCCAGGAGTTCGAAGAATCGAGCTTTAGAATATTTGCAAGGGGTAGAGTGAAGTCAATCGTAGCCGTTGGTGTTGGGAAGGACACGTGGCGAGAGATCAACATTTCGATGACTCGTGAACTGGAAAAGTCAAAGGTGTGAGTTTTAGGAACTCGTGATGTCCGAGTTCACGAGTTGATTTGAGCCCTTAGATCATGGGGAGTTGTGGACCATTGATCTGATACAGTGTATTTCAAATATCGAGAATCAAAAGAAGGGAGGTGAGCTAACTTTTGACATTGCGACGTGAAGTCTCAATGAAATATGGACCATTAGATCACAGACTGATATGGGTCGTCGATCGGACAAGAGATGAATCGCGAAGTGTGAAGTCTCAAAGTGTGAAGAGGATATCTGGGCCATCGGATCTCAGAGCATCATGGACCATTGATTTGATGCAAGCGCAAGTTCGAGAATCAGAAGAAGGGAGGTGAGACAACTTTCGACATCACGAAGCGCGTAGTTGCAAAACGCGAAGAGAATATCTCGATTGTTGGATCACAGAGAGATATAGACCATTGAAATACAAAATCTTGAGGACCATTGATTTAAGGAGGTTAGATCTGATCCGCAGATAGTGAAAGAACAAATCTGAACCATCCATTCAAGAGGACCGTCAAGATCATAAGATCAACTATCCCATCGCATTGCGGGGATGGAAAGTGAACGAACATTAATAAGTTGAGGGCAGGCCACTATCGAAACCATAGTTTTGGATAAAGGACACGTGGAGGCTTGAGGTAAATTACGGGGATAAACATAGTTTTTTTTAAACTGTCTTTGGATGCACTCGCAATCGCATGGTCACGTGAGATCATTTCCCAAGGTCATATCGAAAGAAGGAGATAGCACTCGCTAGACCGAGATCATGAAAGCACTTGAAATTTAGGCCTGTGGTCACAGCCATGGTCACATGTAGCGTAAGATCGAGGAAGGAGCTAGCGATGCTAGGCTCCACCTCGGAGTTTCGCAAGTTGCGAGAATCGAGGAAACTCATAGAAGAAAATCCGAAATGCAAAGTCGCGAGTCATGAAGCACCTTTTGGATAGGCGTTTGATCACAACTCGTGGTCATGTGAAAGGAAGGGGATTAACCACAAAATCTAGTGCCCACTTTGAATTTTTCTCAGGAAGGGAAAAGGCACCAAAGGGATGAGCGCATAAAGGTTCTCTCAGTAACTGCCAGAATGAAGTGATTGTATCTGCCAGAGAATTCGATGAGATGTAGGGTTATCGCCAGAGGAGATGAAGAGTCTCGAGGTAATCGCTAGTGGATTGAAGATTCATCATAGAGACAATTGACAGATGGAAAAGCATCGAAGACTGTAACTTCCAGAGAAGCCAAAGAATCTCAGGATAACGACCATTGATGAAGAATAGACTTAGCATAATCGCTAGAGAGGATGAAGAGTTATGTGTATGATATGGCAAAGGACTTGGCATGATAAATATATGCAGAAAAGAGAAGAGATTGTTGCTTCTTTTCATAGTTATTCATGCAGGTAGACGCAGGATGTGAGTAGCATCTGAAGCGCACAAAAGAGACATAGCACATAGAATGGAAATGTTGCACAGACCATAAAGTGCAGAATAAATACATAGAACATAAATGCATATTTGAGAGAGGAAGAGAAAGTCGAGGTGTGCATGCAGAGACAAAGTAGAAGAACATAAGTCTCAAGAAGATGTGAGCAGGAAGAAATTGATGCAGGCAGTGCAGAGCAGTGTAGCAGAACAATGATGAGACTGGTAAGCCATTGATAAACATTGTATCACTGTAATAAATTTTAGTAACAAAGATTTATATCTCGGGGTGGTTGGGAGGTTCTAGGGAGAATTGTTGTCCTCATAGTTTCAAGTGGGTTTTTGAACACAGGGAATTGTAGCTTCCATCTGGTTGTAGCCAAAAAAACCAGGGTGGTAGGGTGGTGTAAGGGAGAACTATTGTTCTCTATTATATAGGTTGGTGCCTGTGTGACTAGAAGTTGGTGCTTCCATCCACTTGGTGCTGGAACACTCAGGGAGTTAGGGATTCATTCTAGTGGGTGAGAGAGAAACCAGAGATTTGGTTCTCTTAACAAGTTGTTTCTTGTAAAACAGAGGTGGTAGCCTCAAAAGGAGTTGGTTCTCATAAGAATGATAATGTACAGAAAATAAAGACTACTTATCATATCAAGAAGAAGAGGTTTTCTCCCTTTATGGGTTTCCTCAGGAAATATTTGTCTCTTCCTATTTCATGTGTGTGATTGATATTGAATATTCTATTGCTTACTTCCTTGCATTATTGTGATCATCATTGAGTGTTCTGTAAAGAGTTTGAAATGGGCATAATTTTTTAACCACAATAACAACTGATTCACCCCCCCCTCTCAATTTTGCAACACGAAGGATGTCATTGAGCCCCCAAAATGAATCTCCTCGATGATACCTTTCCAACAAGCTATCGTGCACCCAAAATGAAAATCGTATGCCAAAGTTATGCCCCTAAGACGTTGATACACCATTTTACCCAAAACGGGGTCCCCAAAACTGTTGGCGTTTCATCTTCCAGGGTTAGGGTTTTGGATTTTCTTTATGTTAAAAAGGCCTTTGGAGCCTCATTGAAACATCCATATTTTGGTGAATGTGAGTAGTTGTCACATCTCTTCTCAAGGATAAGATGCCACCATTATAGCGAGTCTTTCACTTTGTATTTCTACAGTTTTGTACATTTCGCTCATTAATATAAATTGTGTATTACTGTATCTATGTGTTTATGGTTATATATATGATACATATTTATTTTATTATTGGATATCTGATATATCTCTGTACATTTCTTTATTATATCTCCTCTCTCATTTTGTGCAGAAAATAATCTGGATCAGTGGTATCGGAGTAGGATGCTCTTGATTGTTTTTTCAGTGCATGTCCCTGACGAGGTCCGAGTATAGTAAGTTGGGTCTTGAGCTTTCTCTTGAGGAAAATTATGCTCGCACACCCAAGAAACCCTCCATGGAGGAAGAAATAAAAAATGACAGAGCACGCAATTCTGTTAATTTGTTGCTTGAGCAAGCTCTCACATGACAGAGGGAGAAAATGATGGAGAATTGTTCCCACATCCTTCAATGCCTTCCAATAACAATAGACGCATATTCATCAAGAGACCACTTTGGAAGTGTTACCACATAAACTTTTTGGAGTACCGTGGGGTTGTGGTTTCTACCTAAGACTATATTTTTTTCTCTGTCTCTCCCCTTTTCGCAGACCAAGTCTAAAATGTTCCCCCCCCCAGCTTGTAAAATCATTTTCCTTTGCCCCCCTCTGTGTTTAAAGTGCCCCAGGCTCCCAGTTTTCCTAGCCTAGAGCCAGTCGTCTGAATCCTCGAGCATGAATGCCACAGACATAAGCACAAAGTGAAACATCTAAAGCGGTCTGATATGGATTTGAATCAAGCGAGCGAGCAAGTTCAGTTTTCAGCGGAGGAGATTTCTTTCGAAGTCCACATTTGTGGCCCGTAGGCGAGCAAGATTATAAATTTGCTCTAATTTTAGTGTCAGGGTAAAGGTCCGAACTGCCAAAACCCGAAATCAACGTGGGCCATCTGATTCAGCAGGATGTGTGGCATCAGATCAGAACCGCAGAGAAAGTCATCTTGGGAAAAATGAAGTGGGGAATGTGCATTTTTCCCGGGTCCTAAAATGCCGACATTTATCCGGGTCGTTTGATTCAAAGGGACGCGTGGCACGTGATTCGAGAATTCGTGAATTCACGACTCAAATAATTTAGCATGGAGCACGACGCAAGCTCGTGAAACACGAAATCGCGAAGCACCCAGGAGTTTGGCCCACGGTCACAGCTCGAGGTCACATAGTAGGTGGGGCCAAGGAAAAGGAGCTAGTGCCCGAAAAGTGGCTGGCACCCAGCGTTTCTGGGAAGAAATCGTGGCCTTCAAATTCAAATCAGGCCCAACCGTCAATCTAAATGGGGCCTTTTCGGTATCAAGTGATTGTAGCCATGCGATGTGAAAACCCCCAAAATGAGCAATTGCGAAGTGCTCAGAAGTTGGGTCCATGGCCATAGCCCGAGGTTGCATGGAGTGATGAAAAGGAGTTGTGCCAAAGTCTGAAAGCGCTCGCAATGGTTACATAAAAGGATCTATGTAGCCTTGAGGTTCTAGGATTGACTCAAATAAAACGTGTGGATCACCTGGAACATTCAAGGGTGTCATGCTTCGTCCCAATCCCGATGAAGGTAGTTAATGAAAAAGGGGGAGGTGGTTGAAACCTTGTCTCACCCCATAAATGGAAAGCATGGAAGGACTGGCCTTGGAGGCAGGTTGTCAGCCAAAAGTTCCCCTATCAACGAATTCTCCTACAAAGCCCATACTGATATGATATTGCATCTGACAGAAGAATGCAAGTGCAGACTGACAAAAGAAGATGCAGATGCAAAGCTTTGATTGTAATAGCTAGGTCACACTCCTGGTGGTGGCAGGTTGTTCTGAGTATAAATACTCGGTTTTGATATTTTGTTATGGTCGATGGTTGAGCTACACTCTCGTATTGTAGAGTTTTAATGAAGTTTATGATCTTCTGGTTATGTGTTGTAATTTGAGACTTCTTGTTTAATGACATTCAACCTTCTTTTCCATCTCTTTTTCCTCTGATACTGAAAGGATTGGGCATGGATGATCCAGTCGAGTGGTTGTAACCATATTGTGATGTATGTTTGATTGTAGTACTGTTATAAAATTTTCAGTTTCTATAAGTTTCGAATCCAAGAGGATCTTGTATTTGAAGCTTGTCCTCCTTAGGCTACTGGAAGACCTGATGTCCATAGCAAACCTTGACATTTTCTCCTCAAGTTCTTCCTCCTGCTCACCCTTACTACAACTTACTGGCTGAAGTTAGATCAAGACCTCATCTGCCTGTGCATAACAACCCAATTTTCTGAGTTAAAGTGATATTATCATGAGTCAGCGTCCATTTGACACCCCCCCCTTAAATTTATTCATTGTGACATACAAACTCTGATGGGTACTGGTCTTACCTCCAACGTAATCTGAAGATGAATTCTAGTGCTAACATTTGTGGCACCGTTGTCGAGGACGAATGGAAGATTTTCCCTGGGATTGAATGACAACGAGCTTCTGATTCTGAAGGTGCATCAAAAATCAAAACTATTCAAGATTGCATTTTCCACCTGGAGACTCCATTAAGGTGACTCCACTGTTTCAACTGTGGATTTCAGAGGCAGACACACGAGGTCTACTCCACATATGCCTTTAGCAACACCTGAAGCTGACCTAGAGAAAATTATCAGAAAGGGAAAGGCCCTTTGAGAAGGTACTTCTACTGCTGAACTAGGTATTTCTGATGATTTTCATTATCGTCATATAGAAAATCCAATTTTTGCTTCTCATTCTCTTGTTATACCTTCTGTTGGAGTTTCCTGAAGTTTAACGTTTGGGAGTGTTCCTATTGATTTATCCCCTCCTGGTCTAGGATTAGAGGGAGAAAGTTTTGTCACTCCTGTTTCCAAGTTGTGTCGTGGTTCAAACCCAGGACCTCAGAAGATTTTCCCACTCCGAGCTTCACTACTCTTCCTCCTGTTTCAATTTCTCCTTTTACAGAGAGAGAAACCTCTGTCCCCTCAAGCCCTGTAGTTTTTTCCCCTAATCCTCTCCTATTTTCTTTCCCTCCCAGAGTCTCAATTCTAGCCTCCCATGTTTGATATACATCTCATCTTTGTTCTTCTCTAGTCCACATCCCTATGGCAGGTGCTAATCCCCCTAGGAACATAATGGATGCCATAATGGCTACAAGATATTACCCTATGATCTTACCTCAACCAATGAATGCTCTCCCTGCTGGAGATTACCTAAAATACATGCCCAAATTCACAGGATAAGAAGAAATAATTGTTGAAGAGCACCTTGCTTCCTTTTATAGTTATGAAGACAATCTAAATATTGAAAGCGAGGATGTGTGGATGAGAGTATTTGTGCAGAGCTTTGATGGTGAGGCTAGGAAATGGTTTATGGGATTGACCCCTGGATCCATTGCTGGGATTGAGGCTTTAGATGATGTTTTCTTGAGACAATGGGGGGGGATAAAAAGGAATTCATGTATTATATCACAAATTTCGGGTCCCTAAAGAGAAAGGAGGAAGAATCTTTCTCTGACTTCTCCAAAAGATTCAACAAAATGTACAGTAAGATCCCTGCTGAGATAAAGACTATAGAAGCCTCTGCCAAAATTACTTATTCTAGTGATTTTGACCTTGATTTCTACCTCTTGTTAAGAGAGAGAAGAGATACTTCCTTGACTCATATGCAAGATGCAGCCTTGGAAGTAGAGTCCAACATATTGGTAGTTGATAGACTTAGAAATAAAGCTGATTGAGACAGAGGAAGGGGGATATCTGAAGCTTCAACCTCTAGTTCCTATGTGTCCCACCTTCAAGTAGATGAATTGACCAAGCTGGTGAAATCTCTTTTTGCAAAGATGGAGAAGATGAAATTCGAAGGGAAGCAAGCTTATAAGAGTTCCCAAAATACTGATAGCAGAGGTAACTTCAGAATACCAAACAATACCCCTTAGATACTTCCAAAAGAGCCTCAAAATAGAGATAGGGATGATAAGAAAATCCAAACCCCTCTCCAAAAATCCATTGTCTTGGGGACACCTCCCCATTTCCCCATTTGACCCAATCTGTATATGAGGAGTCCCTCATGGAAAACCAAATAAATGAGTTGAAAAAAGGTGATAAGACCAACAGTAGCCCAAATAAATATAACCACAGGTCTAAGAAGAAAGAAGGGAGGTATGACATCCTTGATCAGCCTTCCATAGAAGAGAAGCCTGCTAAAGATGCAATAAACAACAACAAAGAAAAGAAAACACAAAACCCCTCACCAATGGCCAAGGGTCCCATCCTAGAAGTGAGAAATTCTGAATCCCCCCTCCTATTTTAACTTTGAGCATGAAATTCAAAAGATTAGGATCCTCATACCCCTTTCAGAGCTAGTCAAGAACGAATATTTCAAAAAATCCATCTCTAAGTTGTTGTAGTCTGAACCATCCTATCATTCCACAGACTCAGTAAACCTCCAAGACGAAAAGCCAACAATCATCTTAGGCCCTATGATAGAAGATAGAGCTGATTCATCCCCTCCCTTATATACATCTTTGAACATACATGACAAGGTGTTGCATAATTGTTTGATGGACTCAGGGGCATATCATAATATCATGCCCAAAACTGTTATGGAAGAACTTGGATTAGAAATGACAAAATATTATTATGACTTGTATTCTTTTGATTCAAGGAAAGTGCAGTGTCTTGGGGTCATCAAAGATTTGGTTGTGACCTTGATTAAGATGCCCATGAAAAGTGTGGTCATGGATATTGTAGTAGCTGATGTTCCCCCCAAGTTCAACATGCTCTTGTCAAGATATTGGATAAAAAGACTCAGGGGAACCTTGAAGATGGATCTTACATATGCTACCATTCCTATGTTCGAGGGGGGAGCATAGGAGGCTGTACAAAATAGATCAGTTGGCCTACATTATTAGTGTTGAAGGAGACCCCACCAACCATCCTATCTTTTCCCTCAATACTAGTTTGGGATCCAGCTTATTGCAGCTTGCTGATGCCCCTGAACTCCCTCTTGAAATCAGAAAGAAGTACCTTACTCTCCGTGAAGATTCTCCTCCGATTACCTCTATTTGGAAAATGTTCTTTGATGTAGCCTCTTCTAGAGAAGGTGTTGGTGCTGGAGTGGTATTTTTTTCACATGTTGAAGAAATTATATCTCTGTCATACAAGTTAGAATTTGAAACTACCAATAATGAGGCAGAATATGAAGCTCTTGTTTTGGGTTTGAGGGTTGCAAAAGACATGGGAATTGAAGAAATATCAATGTTTGGAGATGTTGAGTTGGTTGTCCATTAGATTAGAAATATTTATCAGGACAAGCACGCTCGACTTAGAAATTACAGAAATGAAGTGTGGGATTTAATTGACAGTTTTTTCTTAGCTTTCAACATTTCATTTGTTCCAAGAGAAGAGAATGCCATGGCTGATTCTCTGGCTATTTCAACAAGTAATTTCAGAGTCCCTCTACCACCTAAACTCAGGTATGATGTAGAAGTTAAATATAGACCCTCTATACCTGACAATGTCAAGCATTGGAAAGTGTTTGAGGATGATCTTGAGATCAAAAGATTCCTGGAGACTGTTGATGAGTTTTTTGCATTAAACATTGATCAAGATCTTGATTGTGAAATAAATCCTCATGCTGATGTTTTTCTGAACAAAATTGCTAATCATCATATTTTCAAGTTGCCCAACAATCATATCCCAAAGAGACTAGTTCCTTTGGAAAGACTGTTTGACAGAAATGATGTGGAAGTAAAGGGTAAAGTTTCAAGTGGGTATGCTGATGTAGCTGAGTGTAATATTGGTATGAAGGAGGATCCAAAATTTGTCAAGTTGTCAAGTAGCCCGTCAAGGGAGCAAAGGATCGAATATGAGGAGTTATTAAGATAATTCACTGATGTGTTTTCCTGGACCTATGAAGACCTCAGAACATATGACACAAGTTCCATTGAGCATAAGATCCCATTGAAAGAGGAAGCCAAGCCATTTAGGAAGAAATTAAGACAAATAAATCCTATGTTGATGCCTATTATGGAAAGGGAAGTAAAGAAGCTACTGGATGCCCAAATCATTGTCCCTTTGAAATATTCTGAATGGCTAGCCAACATGGTCCCATTAAGAAAGAAGAACAGATAAATCAGACTGCGTGTCTATTTCAGGAACCTAAACAGAAGCTCTAAGAATGACAACTACCCTTTGCCAAGCATGGAACACATATTGCAGACGACGACATGTGCATCCAAGATTTCCATGATTGATGGATTTTCTGGATACAATCAGATCTGTGTCCTACCTGAAGACAGAGAAAAGACAACCTTCACCACTCCTTGGGGCACATTCATGTATGCCAAAATTCCCTTTGGATTAATGAACGCAGGAGAAACCTTTTAGTGAGCTATGGACATCGCCTTGATTGGAGAAAGGTATAAATTTGTAGTCATCTATGTGGATGAAATTACGGTCTTCTCCAGATATGATACAGATTATTGTTATCATCTAAGAAGGGTCTTCTTAAAATGCAGAAGGTTTGACCTCTCCCTAAATCCCAAGAAATATTTATTTGCCTTGTGAGAGGGAAAATTGTTGGGGCACATAGTATCAACTGAGGGAGTCAAAATTGATTCAATCATAGTGGAAGATATTCAAACCTTTCCACTTCCTCGTTCCAAGAAGGAAGTCCAATATTTCTTGGGAAAAATTAATTTTCTAAGAAGGTTTGTTTTAAATTTTGTTGAATTGGTGAAGCATATCATAGCCATGCCCAGGAAGGGAAATGAAATGAAATGGATTGCTCAGTCTAGAAACTCTTTTGACCAAATCAAGAAGGCCTTGACTGAGGCGCTTGTGATTATTAGTCCTGATTACTCCAGATATTTTCTGATTTTTTCCTTTTCTTCTTTTGATACAGTAGCAGTTGTTTTATTACAAAAGAAAGCTGAAGGGTTGGAGCAACCTATTTCCTTTTTTAGCAGAGAAATGAGGGATGGAGAGATCATATATGACATCATGGAAAAGCAGGCCTATGCCTTGGTTAAAACCCTCAAGGCTTTCAAAGTCTATGTTCTGTATTCAAAGGTTATTGCATATGTTCCTTCAGCATATGTGAAGGATATTCTTATTTAGCTTGACATAGATGGGAGAAGTAGCAAGTGGATTGCCAAAATCCTTGAATTTGATCTGGAGATAAAGCCCACCAAACTAGTTAAAGGCCATGGTTTAGCCAAATTACTGGCTGAGTCTAACTGCAAACCTTTGGGTGTTAACTTCATCAACACTTGTTCAGAAAATAAGCAAGCTGAGTTCGTCGATAAAAGTTCTCGGGGTGGCCCTCTGTTGGAAGAATGTGATTGGTACAAATACATTATATATTTTCTGCAAGAGTTGCGACCTCCAGATGGTATGGGAAAAAGCAAGGCAAGAGATCTTAAGCTCAAAGAAATTAAATATTGCCTTATTGATCAGGTCTTGTATTGGAAAGATCCCCTATCAGTGCTTTTGAGATGTTTATACCCACAAGAGGCCCACAGGGTTATGTTTGATTTTCATGACAGCCTATGTGGAGGACATCACTTCTGGAGGACCACAACCTATAATATTCTCAGGGCTGGATATTTTTGGCCTAGTCTATTCACTGATGTCTGTTTGAAAATCAGGACTTGTGTTAAATGTCAAAAATGCACTGGGAAGCGGTAGCTCAAGTATTTTCCATTGAAGCATGTGGTAGCTTTAGGACCCTTTCAATAGTGGGGTCTGGATTTTATTTGGGAAATTCATCCTGCTTCAAGTGGTCAACATAGATGGATCTTGACTGCCACTGATTATTTTACCAAGTGGATAGAGGCTATCCCCACAAGGATTTATTCTCACAAGGTAATCATTTGTTTTCTGGGGGATATTATAGCAAGGTTTGGTTGTCTGAAAAAGATTGTCACTGATAACACTGTATCCTTCAAGGCCGAGCCATTAATCTAGTTTTGTGAGCAGTTTGGAATTTCATTGATTCATTCAACTCCTTACTACCCCCAAGGGAATGGACTAGCAGAGTCCTCTAACAAAATCATGATAAAGATCATCAAAATACTTCTAGAGGACAACAAGGAAGCATGGGATTCAAAGCTCAATTTTTTTTGTGGGCTGACTGAGTGACAATAAAGAGGTCCCTAGGTGTCTCTCCTTTCCAGCTCGTGTATGGGGTTGAGGCCATATTTCCTTCTCAACTCGCCTTGCCAGTGGTAAAATTATTCCAAGACTACCAATGGGAGCCTGTTGATATGATCAGAAGAATACAACATCTGGTAGAAGTGTGGAAGAAGAGATGATACTGGACAAAGCACATGAACATCAATAGAAGATCAAGGAAGCTTTTGACAGAAAGATAAGAAAAGATGATTTCCATCTCGGAGATCTAGTACTCAAATGGGATGTGCCCCAAAAGGACAAGGGTAAGCATGGTAAATTCAAATCCCTGTGGATTGGGCCCTTCAAAATCTCTGAAGTATTTCCAAATAATACTTATAGGTTGTAGAATTTGGAAGGGTCTGAATTTTTTGGTGGCCCTGTAAATGGGCACTTTTTGAAGAAATGTTTTGTTTAGGCCATGGTTGGCATTCCACCACTGTAAATACCACTACTATTTTGTTTTGTCTTTTAGTTTTTTCATTTTCAATAAGCGACTCCATAGCCCAACAACTAAGGTACTGGAACTACTTTTTCTTGGCATCTCACAGGGAGCATGCCATCGC
>ML829148.1:28986-58441 GCA_009831015.1 Picea engelmannii | reverse complement strand
ATGCATCTTAAATTAATATAAAATAATAAAGTGTTTGACGAGCTTAATTTGTTGGAATCATAGCTACCATTTTTATTTTTTCTACTCTTGATTATTGCTTCTTATCAACGTAGTTTATGGAATAAATTTTATTTGTATAGGAGCACAAACTAACATGGTCATTTCCATACCTGTTGTTGCATACTTGACTTATCAACACTTCACAAGGACACATGGATTTAAAAAGGCTTTTGATCATGAATCTTCTGTACCCACTAGTGCTTCTCTACGCCTTATCTATTGTCGAGCCAATTAACTAACTTAATTGGTGAGCATTAATCATCAATATGGGGGGGTAAGCTTATATATGCCAACATTGTACGTGAAAGGAATAGGACATAAAAACGACTGTCTAAACTATTCTAATCCATGGAAAAAGAATATTCTTCACACTTTAATCAAAATGAAACTATTCTATTATAAATAAAACAACGTAATTTATGTGTATTGGGTAGGAGAACAAAGACGTTGCTTGTTGTCCAAAGGCTTACATTATTTCACTTAAGCGTGCTACCTAAGTGTCAAAAATAAATTATGTTCCTACCTTCAATGACACTTTGTCTAATTATAAACAAAAGAAAAACATGTAAAATAATATCATTTCAATTCTAATGATGTCTAAAGCTACATGTAACCAAAGTAATTTAATTAACAATCCAATAAAGAAAGAAAATCATGACACGGACCAATCCATATACACATATTGCATACAAAATCATCACATGAACTATGGAATATTCATGTGATGCATTTATGTGTCTTAAAACCAAATCAAGTTCCTTAAACTATTATTCGAGAAGTAACACAATGATTGTCTTTGTGACTTAAGCTATGTTTGTGTTATGATAAAATCAAATCAAATATGATATGTATAATTCATTTTATAAATCAAGACAATTGCATGTAATGATATAATAATGGTTCAAGGTACTCAAACCAAAAACATTGCATGACTGTAATTATAGTTCAATTCCAACCATATCAAAACATGATTTGTACAATGAATCAACACAATGACAACACAAGGGTTATAATTAACATATCGTTGGACTAAAAACAAAGTAACTTTAATATTAATATAAGAAAGTTACCATTTGAAATGAGTGATGGAACAATGTATTTTTATCGGCGCACTCGAATCATAGAAAAATCTTGTGATTATCAAAGTGTTTGTGTACAATCGTTTAACCCTTAGTAAGCTCAATATAGGAAAATAAATTACTTGTAACAAAAACCAATACATAATACTAAAATAAATGAAACTATAATTGCAAATCAGAAATGAAACCAAATCTATCTCAACAAACAAATTACTTTCAAACCTATACTAACAATAAAAAACAACGAAATCCAAACTTGGTGGGCCCTTCCTAGTCAACATATCGTTGCACTACGAATCTATAGGATGAAGGCGAATTTAAACCACAAAATAAATCAGAACACCATCCTTTGTATCAATCAACAATGAAGTTCAATACATAGAAATGTTGATTGGATCTACAAACTTCTAACTGTTCGAATATGAAGTTTTGATCTCTAATGATCTAAATTCCTAATCTACTGCTAAACATGCTTACATTACATTGCTCAAGCTAATGTTTAAATACACTATTGTTTCCAAATATGCACAGGTCGACCTTGAACAAATCCTTTTTTTTCATAATAATAATAATAGTAATAGTAATAATAATAATCTAATTTTAAGGTCATGACCAAGCGAGACACCAAATTGGTGTATGAGACCCCCCTGTTTGTTGGACAAGGGACCCCCCTCCGTGAAACGATTTGACTGCTAAAGTATATAGAGATATACATACCCTACTCCAATCTGTATTTGAACTTGTGACCTCTTAGGAGGAAACACATGTTCTTAACCATTAGGCCCACTCATGCATTGAATACATCAATCACAATAGTGAGATCGTAAAAATGGAGACAAAGTGGGTACAAAGATAGGTGAGAAATCATTTAAAGGATATTCTCATCACATTAAAATACATAAGAATATGTTCATACCTTGACCATAATCAGATTCATTTGTTGGAATGCTAGAGATCTCATCCCTTGCCTCAATTTGACATGTGATTTGAAAAATGGTGTAACAGGTAATCTGGACAAACCCATATTAGAAAATCAAGTGTATATCCCAAACCACAACATATATATACAAAACCCATATCTTTGATTTTCAATATTTGCTTCCATTTCCTCAAAATTCATGTCTAAAGTTGATTGTGTGACACAGCTGCTAATTTTGGGCTGAAATATTGATTGTGAGATAGAGACTTGGAGAATCGACCTAGGATTTATTTGAATAGAATGAAAGCATGTCAACACTACTCCAGATAAAACCTAGGTCACAATTTTCCTTCTAAAATTCTGAAAGTACCACGAACTACAACGTGGGTTACTAGACCACTATGATGGTTACAAGACCTGAGCTGCATAAACTATTATTAGCAATAAAAAATGCTTTTAATTTTTCTAATCCATTAAAAACTATGGGAAAACAAAAATAAACCAAGAATATTACTTCATGAGCCTTTGAATGAACTTGATGAAAAAAAGGATGATGATTATGGCGAAACATGTGGTTTTGATGGGTCAAAAGAGGTTTAATAGCAGTGGAAATGGTGCCAAATTAGAGTCCCAACATCTTCCCAACACTTGATATTTTGTGTGTCATCACACAAACAAGATATAGATATGGATATAGTCGATGTTTTGGTACTATAATTTGTTAGACTCCGAGCAAAAATTTGGTCAACACCTTTCCTCTCTTCTTTTTCCTTAAGTTCCTTCCTAATAGTCCTACCACATATGGCCAACATATACTTTTCATATACCACTTTGTTGTACAATCAGATAGAATTTTATTCCTCTTTGTCAATTGGGTCATCTCCTCTTTGTAGCTGGTCATTGTTTCCTTTCCACATAACCATTTCTAGCCCATAAAAAATCAAGTGTTAAATGACAAAAAACAATGTTATTCACAATTTGTGCTTGAATGTTGTAGTTTACAGTTTCTAGTTTCAAGTCCTAGACTCCTTCCATGCTCATTGTAATTATAAATGGATGTTTTCTAGTATTTGGCTATGAGAACATTTCTCACCACTTTTAGAACTAACATACACCCAACTTAGAATTCCATGTTCCATCATCCTTGTTCTCTTCGAATGGAGAATATTCAAGACAACTGTGACATTGGAACCTCAACACCAATCTTACAACTTGATACCAATTTGAATGTCATCTCAACAATGGATCATTTCCTTCTCCTTTAGAAAAATCATTTTCCATTCTGGCACCACTAGCTTGGGGTGATGACTTCGATAGCGTAGCCAATGGAACTCTAGAAATATCACTCAATCCATTTTTTAATGAATCTCTTGGTCCACCATATAGTCCTATAATACCAAAACAAAACAGAATGGATTCATTATAATTCATTCCATTACCTCGCTGGACACCAACAAATTTTGTCGTCACATTCAGATTATGACATTTTTCATTCTATACTTTGTGGACTAAGTTAATGTCTAAGATAGGTACATGGTGGGAAACACATTTTGTTGTGAATGTTCATTAATTTATTTCTATGACCATCAATCCACAACACTACACACATATCAGAAATATTATTTAACACCACTTACTTGGATCTAGATACTCCTATGAAGTTTCCAATTTAGTCTCAATACAATCAACTTGAATACTTTTCCAACATAATATAGATGCTATTACCATTTCCCCACTTATAATTCTATTAGTCACTTTGATGTTGACTCCACTACCCAAAAATTAAACCAAGGGTAAAACATCACCAGATTTACCACAATGCCATCATCCACAAAAGAGGTAATTCTTAAGCATGAGTCCTTTGTCAAGAGCAACACATACATCAACATTGAATGATTATCTTTCCTTTCGCCTATAGAAGTGGATTGCAGGTATCTTGTGTATTCACCTTTTCAAAGATTCCATCATTAACCCTTGGCACATTTCCCCATTTGAAAACAAAGCCACTAACAACTTAATGCGTGCTCTCTCTTCATCTCTTGCATGGCAGTGGCCTTGAGTTAATTCCTTCACACATAGTAATGATTGAGAGTAGTTGAAAATTTATGTATTTTTGTATCATTTATTGCTTGTTCTCCCTCCCACTAGTGCCTCTAATTGTTCTGGTAAGTTAAAACTTTTCGAGCATAAATAGAATTGGAATCTCTAATATTCGAAACCAAGACATACTCATCAGATTTGAGAACAATATTTGTTGTTGATATATATTGTAGATCACATCTGAGAGCTTCATTTGTAAATGCAATGTCAATATCAAATATTTCTCTTAGCAATGCTTCTTTTAATATCATGTTATAGATTGAATATTCAAAATTTCTAATGAGGCCCACTGTGACCTTCAAATCTCAATAGTCTTCATGAATCCATCCTTCAAGGATACTTTGAAGGGAAATTGGTCTTTTCCTTCCTTCCCACAAAATTTCAAGCATTGTAGGCTATGATATTCTTCTCCTCTAACATAATTTTCAGAATAAATGCATCGTCAAAACATAATTATATCCATTCAATAACACACTTATTTTCACATGATCCCAAGTGTGTGAGGATATGCGCATGAACTCTTCTTTGAACAATTTCCAGTGCCAGTGGGTAGAGAAAGGATTCAGGAGTTTGGAGATAGAGTATGGATGAATTAGAACTTATTTTGAATCCTAATAGTGATAAGAAATAAGTTGAATCAAATGTAACAGGACATGAGTATGGATATAAGTCATTCAATGAAATTATTAGGAATGAATGAAGCTGATCCAGGTGGATATCGATGGCCACCCACCTTTTCCAACTGGCTCAAAATAGTTTTGTGGCAATTTTGGTAATTTATTATTTTTAGCAAATTTTAAATTCCGAGGCCATTTTGAGGCCCTAAAACCAGAAAATGGTGTGATTTCCACAAAATCCCCTGGAACAACAATGATTAATGTCTCTCAAAACAATCATTGGTGGCCAGTATCAAATACAAGGAGTCGAACCCTGATTTAGAATCTGGTTTTGAAAATACTAGTATTGTCATGACTGCAACAATTCAACCAGAAGAACCAATAGATCCAGAAGAGGGGGAGCCCCTTTTTCATTCATATATGTGGGTGAAGGGGACTCCACTGCATTTTATTGTTGATAGAGGAAGCTAGAAGAACCTGATCTCAGCAGAGGTCGTCAAATAATTGGGATTGTCGACAACACCACACCCGCAACCATACAACATCAGGTGGCTTCGCCAAGGATGAGATATTCATGTCAACCAGTAGTGATGATTGTCATACGACATCCAACCCTTCAAGGATGAGGTATTATGTGATGTTTCCCCACTGGATGTCTGTGATGTTCTCTTGAGCCAACCATATATGTGGAGACACCATGCTGTTTATGAGTATCGACCCTGCAGTGTCATTGTTTCTCTAGGGGGTGATCTATACAAAATAAGAGAGGTATTTACAACTATTGTTCCACCTAAACAGTTCCGAAAGGTAGTATCTCATACTGCAAAATTCAGCTTCTTCACAATCTTTTCAAAAGGGGAACAAATTGACACTGCAACCCCTACAACCTCGCCCTAAGCACCCTCTATCCAACAGAAGCAAGTCGACAAGGTTGCAACAAAGCGCAAATATTCCTTCTGCACACAGTCCTCTCATGTATCTCAACTTTTTGAACAACCTTAGCCTCAATAGATTCATCACAAACTTCCACAAACCGAGCAGCGCGACGTCTCCAACAAGGCAATCAACTCACCAAGATTCAAATTCGGCAAACATTTTTCCCTCTCCCCCGAGCACTCAACAAAATGGATACCATTGATTCCCAAGGAGGGAGGATTGATCCAGGTGGATATCAGTGGCCACCCACCTTTTCCAACTAGCTCAAAACAGTTTTCTGGCAATTTTGGTAATTTACTATTTTTAGCAGTTTTTAACTTTCGAGGCCATTTTGAGGCCCTAAACGACGTTTTTGGGAAAATGGGGAGAAATATGGAAGTTCCTTAGATATTTTTTCTAAAACAAATCTCCTCGATGATACCTTTCCAATGGGATATCATGCGCCTAAAATGTATATTGTATGCAAAAGTTACGACCCCATGAAGTTGATGTACTAACTTACCCAAACGGGGCCCACATGACTTTTGGCGCTTCATCTCCTAGGATTAGGTTTTTGGATGTCTAGGGTTTTTGGCATTCCTGTTTATTGTAAAAATTCCTTCAGAGCCTCATTGTAATCATCTTTTTGCGAATGCAAGTAGCCGTCACATCTCTTCTCATAGATAAGCTGCCACCATTCTAGCGAGTCTTTCACTTTGTATTTTTACAGTCTCTGTACATTTATTTCATTAATATAAATAATGCATTACTGTATCTCTGTGTTTATGGTTGCATCTATGATACATTTTTGTTATATTATTGGATATCCACGATATCTCTGTGCATTTCTTTATTATATCTCCGATCTCATTTTGTGCCGAAATTAATCTCGATCAAAAGCACAATCATGGGTGGTAGAGTAATCATGAAAGATAATGATTTATGCGATGAGGGAAATGGATAAGGGTAACACATGTAGGTATGTGATATGGGTAGTTTGTAGGATGGTTAAGTGGGATATGGATAGTGGATAGGTTTATTAAATGGGATTTATAGGATACAGGGAATATAATGTATGTTATATGAGTTCATAAGTAAATAAAAATTAATTTTCCCATGTTTTTAATAAACCAAAATAATCAAAATTGGTTTCCTTGCCTTAAGTTGACCTCATGATGTATGCTTGAATGAAGGAGAAGGGAAACCTGAGGTTGTCATTGCATTGATCTGAGCTTATGAGACCAATGAATGCTTGTTGTTAAACCATGGATTGGAAAATGTTGATGTAAAAGTGATGACAAAATCGATGACATTGTTGGTGTTGAGATTATTTGCACAAGGGAAGATGTTGTAAATGTAGACATGTGGAATGATGAAGAAAAGAACCTAGAGCTTCTTGGGAATCTATAGACCCTTATTTATAGAACTATTAGCCTATAAATGATGGACAATATTCAATTTGATGGGATAAAGGTCATATTGTAACTGATACAAGAGTCCTGGAACTATAGAAGACAGTGGTTACATAACTGCTTGTAGCTGATGAAATTACAAATATTGAAGTTGCTATTGAAAGTATGAGCAATGAAGATGAAATATATCAAGATTAAGATTTTTTGATAATATAAGATGAATGGAAATATGAAAATTGAATCTCAACTGAACATGTTGAGATGAAAACTCTAGAGCAAGGAAATGAACTGCTACAATCCATTGTTGATATCATAAAATCAAATAGTCTTCAATTGCTACCCAAACCTAAGGTACAATTATAATAATGTGAATAAATGTGTTGATGTCAAACATGAAGAGAAGTTGTTGGATTATTGACCATTAAGCTATGTCGTTAACCAACGTGAAGAAACTCACCTTTGTTGATAATGAGTGATAAAGTACCTTAATGCATATTGAAAGGTATGAATAGATGTGTTGATGTTGAGTCACTTGAAAGATTCATCAATCAAGAGGCATTGATGAATCCCCATGATTAACAACAAGGAAATCTACCATTAATGTATGCATATTCCAGGGCATAATAAAATCTCTAACCTTATCCCCAGATAATATGTTTATGTTGATGGACTAGGGTTTTTCAGAAGGAAGGCCTTAAGGAATCCTCCATCAAATGACAGGAGCATGGAACACAATGATTTTGAAAGACCATAGTACAATATGACAACAATATTACATGCATGACTTATTGTGAAATTTATGTGCCAGTTGTCTGGTTTTCAAGAAATGTTCATGTCCAATTGCGCCAGTAAACTAGTTTTCACCGCTGGAATTATTTTTCTCTTTACTATTTTATTTATTTATTCTACACTATCCTACTTTCTAGAAAAACAGGATCGAGGAGCAATAAAATAAAACAAATGCTGAAATAAAACACAAAAGTTACACAATACAATAGAGACACATATATATGTGGTTCTCCCATAGTAGGCTATGTCCACTAGAGAAATTTCCAGGTCCTTCCTTTTTATTATCTAGCAAAATGAAGGGATACAACCTACAACACACCCGCTATAACTTCCTCTTCTTTCTCTTATAGTCTCCTCTTTTAGAAAACAATATTCACGATAATACACATCTGCAATACAATTCCCTCATAAGAGAGGGTTGCCTTATAGAGAAAAAAAAACCCTAAAAATAACTACCCTCAGATCTGTGACCTTATAATGAATGATTCAGATTGACTATGAAATTACAATATTTTACAAGGAATATTTTCCCAATATTTCGCTTCGAGGGCGCTGCCCCCGAATCCCCTGCCAAGGGGGGGATACAAAAATTGTCGGTGCCCCCCCTAGACCCCCCTGGTGAAATTTGTGGGGGAAAAATCCCCCCCTGTTATGGAATGGAATACAAGCACAAATGAAACAAACCTCTAAATCACGAAGAGAATTAGGCTCCACAACCAAGAATCTCCCACTTGGAGACTGATCACAACAACTCCACTGTTGATGTACCTGTTCGACTATACTCTCTATTGGACCTGGAAAATTTATCATCTTCACCCTCATGTTTGAAGGCTAACTGAAAGTGAGAAGGAACTCAATTTCTCCTTGGCTACTCCCTTTGTTAACATGTCTACAGGATTATGGCTAGTATTTATATTTTCCAACTTCAAATGTCCATATTCCAAGATGAATCGTATGAAATGGTACCTGAGTTGTATATTCTTAGTCTTTGAATGGAAGGCTGAGTTCTTTTCAAGATGAATGGCAGTCTCACTGTCACAGTACAACTTTCTATTCTCTTGCTTCTTTCCTAATTCCTCCATAAATCTCTGTAACCAAATCATTTCTTTACTAGCCTCTGTAGTAGAAACATACTCTACTATTGTTGTTGAAAGTGAAACAACCTTTTGTAGTTTCGAAATCCAACTTACTGTGGTTCCACCTACAGTAAAAACATATCACGTGGTGATCCTCCTACTATCTTTATCAACTGGCATATCTGAATCAACATATCCATGTAGAACATTTTTTGAACCTCCAAAACATAATGCATAAGTAGAAGTGCCTCTCAAATACATGAGAATCCACTTTACTATCTCCCATTGTTCTTTACATGTATTGTTCATATACCTTCTCACAACTCCCACTGCATGTGCAATATCTGGTCTTGTGCAAACCATCTCATAAAGGATCTTGGACATGTATTATATATCGTCTTGTGTCTTGGGACACATTTCCTTGGTTAATTTTAAATGGATGGCCAAAGGTGTACTAACTGGTTTTTCATTCTGCATTCTAAACCTCTCCAACACCTTCTCTATGTACTCACCCTGAGACAATGCCGATTTTCAATTTTTCCCGTCTCTTGTTATTCTCATACCAAAGATTTTCTTTGCAGCACCCAAATACTTCATCGCAAATGAATTAGATAATTTCTTCTTGAGAACATTTATATCCTGCATATTAGACCCTGAAACAATCATGTCATCTACATACAATAGCAAGATAATATAGCTTCCATTTTCTAGCCTTTTAAAATAAACACAGTGATCATAATGACATCTACTATAACCTTGTTCTGTCATAAACCTGTCAAACTTAAAATACCACTTCGTTGGAGCTTAGCTTAGGCCATACAAACTCTTCTTCAACCTGCATACCAAATTTTCCTTCCCTTTGACCTCATAGCCTTATGGTTGCTACATATAAATATCTTCATCCAAATCCCCATGGGGAAAGGTTGTTGTTACATCTCACTGTTCAAGATGCAAATATTATACTGCCACAATACTTAAAATAGTCCTAATTGAAGTCATCTTAACAACAGGAGAAAATATTTCATCAAAATCTATACCTTTCTTTTCTGCAAACCCCTTTACAAAAAATCTAGCCTTGTACCACCTTCTTTCTCCATCTTCTTCCTTCAACTTGTAAACCCATTTATTCTACAATTCCCTTTTTCCTATAGGCAATTGAACGAAGTCCCAAGTCTGGTTATTTACCAAGGAATCCGTTTCCTCTTTCATGCCTTTCTCCCACTTCTTTTTAGTGTCTACCTGCATTGCCTCTTCATAACATTATGGTTCACTAGAATCAGTCAACAATAAATAATACGATGAAGGAGAGTATGATTCATGGGGTCTACTTAACTTGGTGGGTATTCTAGCAACACTTGTAAGAGTTTGAGGTACCTACTACTCATGTTGTTGTACATTTTGATTTTTTGGTACCTTTGGAATTTCTCTTTCAGTGATATCATCAAGCACTTTTTATTCTGGTTTTTCTTTTTCTTGTTTCTTTCCCTGCAACTAATCTTTGTACATGACCTTGTGATTGAATATAACATCTCTACTCCTAATGATTTTGTGATTTTCATAATCCCATAAGAGATAACCAAAATCATTATTATCGTATCCAATAAAGATACACTTCTTGGATTTTACCTCAAACATTGTTTTATTTTCTTTATCAATATGGACAAATGTTTCACAACCGAAAGTCTTCAAAAACAAATAGTTTACCTTTTTACCTGTCCATTCCTCCTCTGTAATTCCACCATCCAAAGAGCTTGAAGGACCTTTATTTATTAAGTAAATATCATTATCCACAACAACTGCCTACAACTGTAAGGGAAACCCAACATGAAATCTCATACTCCTTGCACGCTCCATGCTTGTCCAGTTCATCCTTTCTAACACATCATTTTCTTGTGGTGTTCCTGGAATTGTTTTCTCTCCATGATTCCCATGGTATGAATAGTAATCATCAAACTCTTTGTTGCAATATTCACCTCCATTTTTTTATCTGAGACACTTCAACCTTTTTCCTGTCTCATTCTCAACCAAAGCTTTCCACTTCTTAAAAGTATCAAAAACATCAGATTTTTGTCGAATGCAATAAAACCAAGTTTTTCTAGTTGCATCATCAATAAATGTAACATAATAACAAGATCCGCCAAGAGATAATACCTGATCTAGTATTCATACATTTGTATGCACAAGCTCTAACCTTTCACTCTTATTTTATTTTCTGACTCTAAGAAATATGACTCTCTTCTATTTTCCATAAACACAATGCTCACAAAAATCCAAACTAATTTGTTTAAGATCTGGCAACAAATTCCTTTTGTGAAGTCTATGCATCCCCGTCTCACTCATGTGTCCAAGCCTATGATTCCACAGTGTTGTATCCACTCCTGTAGAAGCTAAAGAGACATAAGATTCAATATTACCAGTACATAAATACAATGTACATACCTTCTCTCCTTTTTCTATCACTAGTGATCCTTTGGTGACCTTCCATGCATTATCTATAAATATAGATATACAACCTTCACTTCCCAACTACCCTGTTGAAATTAGATCTTTCCTTAGATCCGTTACATGTCTTACCTCTTTCAACAACCATTGGTTTCCATTCTTTTTATTTATTTGTACCTTACCCATTCCAACAATTTTGCATGGTGCATCATCACCCAAATGAACCTGTCCAAAATCACCTTGAACATAATCTAGAAAATGTTTCCTATGGGGTGTGCCATGAAATGAAGCTCTTGAATCTACTACCCAAGACTCAGAAATAATATCTACAAAAAGAATCAAATCATCTTCTAACACATCACCTGTTACATTTTCTTCTTGATTTTTCTCTTTTTGTCCATCTCTTTGTTTCTTTGGAGCTCTACAGTCTTTCTTTAGATGTCCTTTCTTCCCACAAATCCAACACTCTATCTTTGCTAGTCTAGATTTGGATCTACCCTTCCTAGAATTCCCGTGGTTCCTTGAGCCCTTTCCTCTATCCTTTTGTCTTCACTTATTCTCCTTTTTTAATGCATTACCTGATGTCACATCTGTGCTTTTCCATCACATTTACTCTCTAAGGATAACTCCAACAACATCATAAAATTTTAGAGTGTTTGAACTAGAGACATATTTACTTACAACCATGAACAAGCCGTTCCATCTTTCTGGCAATGAGCACAATATTAGAAGATCCCCGGCGTCATCATCAAAGCCCACTTTTATAGAACTTAGTTGATTAGTAACCGTACTAAATTCATTTAAATGATCTATAACAGACCCACCTTCTGACATCTTCATATTAAATAATATCTTCATTAGAAATACCTTATTGGATGTTGAGGGTTTTTCATACAGTTTAGACAATACATCCATCAACTCCTTTGATGTATTTTCTTTTTAAATATTGAAAGCCACCGATGCTTCCAAGATAAGTTGTATCGGTCCTAGTTCCTTTCTATCAAGAAAATCCCATCCTTCATCCTTCATGGATGTCGGCTTCTTTTCTATTCCACCCAATGGTAGTAATAGATCATTCTAATATAAATAATCTTCCAGAACTGGAGGTTTTGGTCGTTAAATTTCTCGACCCTAAACTTTGCATCTTTCGCCTTTTCTCCCACTCGAAATAGGAACCCTCTTTTCTCATGAGTTACCTTTTTCTCTGAAACCAGTTGTTAGAAAAACAGGATCGCAGAGTAATAAAATAAATCAAATGTGGAAATAAAACAAAAAAGATACACAATATAATAAAGACATAGATATATGTGGTTCTCCCAGTGTGGGCTATGTCCATTATAGAAATTGTCGGGTCCTTCATTTTTATTATCCAACAAAATGAAGGGATACAACCTAAAACACACCCACTATAACTTCCTATCCTTTCTCTCATTGTCTCCTCTCTCAGAAAACAATATTCATGATAATGCACATCTGCAATACAATTCCCTCATAAGAGACGGTTTCCTTCTAGGGGAAAAATCCCTAAAAATAACTTCTACCATCATATATGTGACCTTATAATGAATGGTCCAGATTGACTATGAAATTACAATATTTAACAAGGAAAATTTTCCCAATATTTCACTTTGGGGCACTGTCGTCAAATCCCCCACTGGGGGGGGGGTCTTCAAAAGTTGTCACCACCACCCCTAGAACCCCTTGGAAATAGTTGTGGGGGCGAAATCCCCTCATCCCCCCGTTATGGAATGGTGTCCAAGCACAACTAAAACAAACCTATGAATAAATAAGATAATCAGGCTCCACAACCAATACTACTTTACCTGAAAATTAAAGTGTCTCTTCATGTTTAGGAATATTTCCAATGTAACCATGTGTGTAATAGAATTACAATTGCACTCATATTCAAGTTTGAAAAATATACTTTTAGAGATAACAAAATATGAGGGACTAGTTTCTCTGATGGAGATGGTGCCAAGAAGCGTTGAAGAATGGAATGGTGAGGCCTGATGACTATTTGTAACCATGATTCATTGTAATATTTGTCTCCTTGGTTCTCTTCTTTGGTTGTCATGCCATAAATTCCGTAGGAATTTTTCCCATCAAACTCTTGAATGCAAAAGGGATCCAGATCTTTTAACAAATATGCAAGGAACTCTTCGATCTTTGGCTTTAGTGTTTATTCTTCATTGGATGTTGTCCACGATTCTTCGATTTCTTCTTCAAATTTATAAGGATAACTGAAAGAAACTTCTGGATCCTCCTATGATGAGTTCTATTCATGGAAATTTTTATTTTTTATTTCTTCATGAGGTATAGACTTATCCCTGATGATTATGAACTTTAGACAATAATTTGAGGCAATTCTTGCGATGGAATTTCCTCCTCTCTTCAAAAATGTCTTGAACATTTTTGAATTCTTCTGCTAGTCTCAAGGTTCATGTCCGGCATAGGGATTAATGTACAGGGGTTTTACAGTATTTTCTGCCAGCAAGTTAGTATTTGAAAGAGTCTTTTTATCTAGTGGAGTACTCTACCTATTTCCTTAAATATACCTCTAGATCTATTCATGCAGCACTAACATAGATTTATAACTTAGTGAGACAATGTACTCACCAAAATGAATGCTTTTGGATAGAACCTTCTTCAAGAATTATGAAGTAAAGGCATCTTTGCGTCTTACTATTCACCATCCCTTTAGATCTAGTATTCTAGTACTTGAAAGAAAGAAATCACACACAACAAAATTCTGTTTTAAAGAATGCACAAATTAATCCATAGAAGTGCTACTCCTTTGTAGCATCTCCCCAACAATGGTGCCAAAATGTCGAGCCAATTAATTAACTTAATTTTTGAGCATTAATCATCAATATGGGGGCATAATCTTAGTGATGCCAACATTGTATGTGCAGGGAGTAGTACATGAAAATGATTGTCTAAACTATTCTAATCTATGGAAAAATAACATTCTTCACACTTTATTCCAAATGAAACTATTCTATTGAAAATAAAACAAGGTAATTTATGTGTATTGGGTAGCAGAATAAAGAATTTGTGATCTAGATGGATATCGGTGGCCACCCACCTATTCCACTGGATCAAAGAGAAATTTTCCATTCTGGCATTTGTTTACAGTTTTTCGAGTCCCAAAGTTCTAGGGCCGTTTTGAGGCCCTAAACGACGCTTTTTTGGACTTTTGGGAGGCAAGGGGTTGCCAACAACATACCCTAACCTAGGAGAAAGTTTTACTTCTTGGATAAACCTTTCCGAAGAGGTATAAAATGCCCCAAACAAAGATCGTATGCAAAAGGTACGACCTCAGGAAGTTGACGATCAACTACCCCCATTGGGGCCTGTAGACCTTTTAGATTTTCATCTTCTGGGGTTAGCGTTTTGTATTTTATTTATTTTAAAAAGGCCTTTAGAGCCTCATTGTAAGCATCATATTATTACGAATGAGCGCAACCGTCACATCTCTTCTTAGAGATAAGTTTCCACCATTCCAGTGAGTTCATTCACTCTGTATTTTTATAGTTCTGTACATTTCACTCATTAATAGAAAATGTGTATTACTGTATATTTGTGCCTCTTGATATATATATGATATATTATTGTCTCTCTTGCAATATCTTTGTATATTTCTTTGTTATATTTCCGCTCTAATTTCGTGCTCAAAATAATCTGGATCAAGTTGCTTGTTGGACAAAGGCTTACAGTATTTCACTTAAGCATTCTACCCAAGTGTCAAAAATCAATTCTTCTCCTACCTTCAATGACATTGTCTAATCATAAATGAAATCAAAACATTTAAAAGAATGTCATTTTAATTCTAAAGAGTTCTGAAGCTACATATAACCAAAGGAATTTAATTAGCAATCTAATAAATAAAGAAAACTATGACAAGGACCGATCCATATACACATATTGCATACAAACTGATCACACTAACTCTAGAATATTAAAGTCATACAATTTTGTGTCATAAAACCAAATCAAGTTCCTTGAACTATTATTCTAGAAGTAACACAATCATTGTCTTTGCAACTTAAACTATGTTTGTGCTATGATCAAATTGAATTAAATCTAATATGTATAATCCATTTTGTAAATCGAGACAATTGCATGTAATGAAAAAATTACGGTTCAAGGTACTCAAACCAAAAATACTACAGGACTATAATTATAGTTCGATTCCAAACATACTAAAACACAATTTGTACAATGAATCAACACAATGACAACACAAGGGTTATAATCATCATACTGTTGGACTAATAAAAGAGTAACTCTAATATTTATATAAGCAAGTTACCATTTGAAATGGGTGTTGGAACAAAGTATTGTTACTGACGCACTCGAATTATAGAATTCAAACAATCTTGTGATTATCAAAGCGTATGTGTACAATCGTTTAACCCTTAGTAAGCTCAATACAAGAAAATAAGTTACTTGTAACAAAAACCAATACAGAATAATAAAATAGATGAAACTAGAATGCAAAACCAGAAATGAAACCAAATACATATCAACAAACAAATTACTTGCAAACCTATACTAACAATACAAAGCAATGAAAGTCAAACTTGGTGGGCCTTCCCCAATTGGTGAATCGTTGTTCTATGAATATATAGGATGAAGGTGAAATTAAGCAACCGATTAACTCAAAACACCATCCTTTGTATCAATCAACAATAAATTTCAATACATAGTAATGTTAATTGGATCTACAAGCTTCTAGTTGTTCGAATCTAAAGGTATGATCTCTAATTATCTAAATGCCTAATCTACTGCTAAACTTGCTTACATTTTATTGCCCAATCCAATGTTTAAATACACTATTGTTTCCGAATATGCATACATTGACCCTAAAAAGATCCCTTGTTTTCATGCATTGGATACATAAATCACAATAGTGAGATCGTAACAATGGATACAAAGTGGGTACAAAGATGGGTGAGAAATCGTTCAAAGGATATTCTCATGACATAAAAATGCATGAGAATATGTTCAGACCTTGACCATAATTAGATCCATTTGCTAGAATGTTGGAGATCTCATCCCCTACCTCAATTTGACATGTGATTTGAAAAATGATGTAACAGGTAATATGGACAAACCCAGATTAGAAAATTGATAATATCTTCCAAACCGCCTTGAATTTTCAATATACTCTTCCACTGCCTCAAAATTCATGCCCGAAGTTGACTGTGTGAAACTGCTGCTAATTTTTGGATAAACTATTGAGTGTGAGATGGAGACTTGGAGAATCGACTCAATCGTTTTTTGAATAACATGATATCTTGTTGACACTACTGTAGAGAAAACCCAGGTCACAATTTTCCTTCTAGAAGTTTGGAATTACCGCGAACTAAACATGAGTTACTGGACCACTATGTTGGTTACAGTACTTGATCTCAATAAATCATCATTATCAATAAAACATGATTTTAATTATTCTAATCCATTAAAAACTATGGGAAAACACAAATAAACCAATAATATTACTTCACGAGCCTTTGAATGACCTTGATGAGAAAAAGGATGATGATTATGGTGAAAATAGTAGTTTTGATGGGTCAAAAGATGCTTACTGGCAGTTGAAATGGCGTCAAATTAGAGGCCCAACATCCTTGTACCATGCAAGTTCTTCATTGAAGAGTTTATATTATAAATTATTTAACTAGGTATTCTACCTAAAACAATGGCCTCACTTGAAAGTAGTACATGTAAGTTACGAGTCTCATTGACTCCATGTGGGATTTTCTTGCCACCATATCAATGTGATAATTTGGATTGCACAAGAGATTCATTAAGATGATTACATGATATCTCTTAAGACATGTTCAAACATCTTGTGTACTTTTCCAGGGTAGTTGGGTGTCCACATGAAGTTGGTGGACAAAAAATTAGCAATGGGGTGATCATGAACACACTTATGTAGGAACAAGTGTGCATTCCTAGAAACGTCCACATGTTCATGATGTGACATACTCAACATCCCTTGAACCACCACAAAGGAGGTCATGTCTTCCCCTCAAAAAAAGAATATGGATGTTCTTAGGAATACGCACACATTCCTAAGAATGCGCACACATTCCATGAGCATGCATGTGCTCTGGGAACAAGTGAACATTCCTCTACATAAAATATGCAAAATGTGGGCACAGTTAGTCTATTTCACCAACAGACCAACTGCACCATGTGTTCTCAAGAGATATTGAGAAAATTTTTGGTTGGATTTTGCAGGCATGGTATTCACACTCTCCTAGTATTGTCTCCGATTAATTCTATGTATGTATTTGGATGGAAATTTTTTTTTAATTTCCTGTTTTTTAAAATGTTTAAAAGATAAATGTAAACTATATTTTTCATAACTAAATCACAACAAAATTATTTAACATGGGGCCTCCATGTTAATTAATTTTGTTGAAGCCAAAGAATCTCAGGATAATGACCACTGATGAAGAACAGACTCAACATAATCGCCAGAGAGGACAAAGATTTAGGTGTATGATCTGGCAGAGGACTTGGCATGATAAATATACACAGAATAGAGAAGATATTGTTTCTTCTTTTCATATTTATTCATGAGGGTAGAAGTAGGCTGTGAGTAGCACAAAGCATAGAATGGAAATGTTGCACATAGCATAAATCATAGAAGAAAGACATAGAAAAAAAATGCATATCCGAGAGAGGAAGAGAAAGACGAGGTGCACATGCAGAGACATAACATAAGAACAAAAATCTCAAGAAGATGCGAGCAACAAGACACTGATGCAGGTAGAGCAGAGCAGTGTAGCAGAACAATGCTGAGACTGTTAAGCCATTGATAAACATTGTATGACTGTAATAAATTTCAGTAACAAATATTTATATCTCTGGGTGGTAGGGAGGTGCTAGGGAGGACTGTTGTCCTTAGAGTTTCAAGTGGGTTCTTGAACACAAGGAGTTGTAGCTTCCATCTGGTTGTAGACAGAAAAATCAGGGTGGTAGGGTGGTGCAAGGGAGAACTATTGTTCTCTGTTATATAGGTTGATGTCTGCGTGACTGGAAGTTGGTGCTTCCATCCAGTTGGTGTTGGAACACTCAGGGAGTTGGTGCTTCCTTCTAGTGGGTGCTAGAGAAACCAGAGAGTTGGTGCTCTCAACAAGTTGTTGCTTGTAAAACAGAGGTGGTAAACATCGTTACCAACTTAACGAGAACTCTGTCATTTTTGGGGGGGTCCAATTTTTTACCCCGTTTTTAACAATGGTGCTACCGGTAACACCCCCTCTCCTTTTCTAGGTGGTTTTTCAATATTTTAAATTTTTCAATCCACAATGTTTACACATTTTTTTTAAATGCTTATTTTTCATCTGTTTTCATTTTTTTCAATTTTTTATTTATTTATTTTTATTCAATGGTGTTTTTAGTCATTTTTCCATGCTTCTTTCAATCTTAAACAATTTTTAATTGTGTCTTCTTAATTAATTTATTGTTCCATACTTTTAAAATATAGTGAAAAACACCATTATTAACACATTGTTTACCTTTACTTCAATACATGGAAAAAATTGTAGTTAAATAACACTATTTTTTAATATTTAACAAAAAAATATAATTCATTTTTTTTTATAAATTAAAATCTAAGAAAAATAAAAGAACTGAAATTAAAAAAAATAAAAAATAAAATTTAGATAATAAAAAAGATCAAAGAGAAACTTAAAAAACTAAAGAGGAAAAAAAGAAAAAGAAAAAACAAAACAAATATATAAACTAATCTAAATCTAGAAAAAAAAATAAACAAAGAAAAAGGTAAAAAACCAAATTTATGGTCTAACAACTCTAGAAAAGTTTAAAAAACAGAAAGAACAATTAAGAATATATATTAAAAAAAAACAAATTGACACACTTAAACTACAAAATTAGAAAAAAAAAAAACCAAAAAAACTTAAAAAAAAAACTTTAAAAAAACATAAAATTACAAAAATAAATATTATTTTTATTGAAAAACTTAAAAATATGTAAAATTTTATGAAAAACAAACAAATTAAAAAAAACATATGCATCAGTGATGGGAGGCCATCTAGGGTGATGTCGGGCATCGCCCTAGCCCCGTGGGACCAAGGTTTAGCCCCTGGGCATCACCCCCATGGAACCCACGACACTCAAACAACATGGGCATCATGGGTGTCGTGGGGGTTGATTCTGGGCATCAACCTAGCCCCCAGTGGCTAAGCCCTGCTCTCACGGGGTCAAGGCTTAGCTCGTGGGGGCTGGGGTGATGTTGGGAATTGCCCCAGCCTCCAGGGGATAAGCCTTAGCCCCGTGGGACCAGGGTTTAGCCCATGGGGGCTTGGGTGATACCCGACAACACCCCAGCCCCCATGGGCTAAGCCTTGGCCCCGTGGGACCAATGCTTAGCCCCTGGGGGCTGGGGTGATGCCGGGAATGGCCCCCCACGACACCCTAGTAATATGTAGGTTTGTAATTTTTTTTTTTTTTAATTTTAATTAAAATTTTATGTTATTTCAATTGCAAAATTGTATTTTATTTTTTTTGTTTTAAATGTTATTAAATTTGTTTATATTTGTTTTTTTCTATTTTTTTACTTTAGTTTCAATTAAAATTGATAGTTTTTGTATTGTAAAATTGCTTTTAATTTTCTTTTTAATTTTTATTTTTCTTAAATATGCTTAGAAGTTTATTTTAAAATATGTTTTAAAAATTTCTTTTTATTATTTCGTTATTTATTTTATTAAAATTGTTTTGTTTTCATTTAAATATTGTTTTTAAAATATATATTTTTGAATTTTATTTTAATTTTAAAGTTTTAGTTCAAGATTTTTTAGTATTTTTTATTTTAGATATTTTTTTGTTTTACCTTTTAAAAGTTTTTATTTTTATTTTTTATTTTTAGATTTTTTTTTTTTTTAAATTACATTTTAAAGTATTTTTTAATGATTCTTTTGTAAAACAAATATACAATTATTTTTGAAATTATTGTTTTTGGAGGAAAAATTATTTTTTTTAGTTATTTTTCTTTTTCACATTGTTTTTTTAATCTTTTTATTTTATTTTTTTAATTTAATTTATAATATATTTTTTTAAATGTGTTTTTTGGTCATTTAAAAAAAAATATTTATTTGTGAAGATTTTGTTCTTTCTATTTATTTGTTTTTTAATGTAAATTAAAAAAATAAAAAATAAAATTTGTAAATAAATTTTCAAGGGACCATTTGGAGTCCAATTTTGGGTTGTTTATTTATATAGGGTTTTGTTATCAATATCACAATTTCAATTAGGTCGTAAATAGCTATGATTTTCACGTTTAGGAAAAAACAATTTTTCTGAGCTACTGTTTGAGTTTTGAAGGCCATGTTCCAAAAATGTTGTAATTTTGACCACGTTTAAAAAAATGGTGCTACCAGTAGCACCACTTTTTGATTTGGGAGTTGATTTTAATGTTTTTTACGCAAAAATATGGGTTTTAAGGGATAGAGTTCTCGTTTTGAGGTCACAATTCTCGTTAAGTCGGTAACTATGTTGGTAGCCTCAAAAGGATTTGGTGCTCATAAGAATGATAATGTACAGAAAATAAAGACTACTTATCATATCAAGAAGAAGAGGTTTTCTCCCTTTATGGGTTTCCTCGAGAAATATTTGTCTCTGTATATTTCATGTGTGATTGATGTTGAATATTCTGTTTCTTACTTCCTTGCATTATTTTGATCATCATTGAGTATTATGTAAAGAGTTTTAAATGGGCATAATTGTTTAATCATAGTAAAAACTAATTCACACACCCCCCCTCTCATTTGTCCAACAATTGGTATCAGAGACAATTCCTTTTATCTAAGGGTAGATCCTAGAGCTTAAACATGACTAGCCATGAAGGAAATTGAACCAATAAGCCCCCCTGTTTAATGGAACAAACTTTGCCTTCTGAAAAGTTAGGATGAGAACCTACATAATGGATTTAGGTGCAAATGTTTGGGATGTGGTAGTGACTGGTTATGTAAAGCCAGTTGTACTAGCTTCTAAGGATGACAAGCTAGAATTCAATTTCAACGCTATGGCTATGAATTTTATTCTGAGTGGGATTGCAGAAGCATAATTTGTAAAAGTTATGCACTTACAATCTACCAAAGAAAGGTGGGACAAACTCATTAGCATTTATGAAGGTAATGAGAAGGTAAAGGATGCCAAGCTTCAAACCTACAGATTACAGTTTGAATAGCTAAAGATGAAAGAGGATGAAATTGTTGGGAAGTACTTTCTGAGAGTTGAAGAACTAGTGAATGAAATGATAGGACTTGGTGAAAAATTTGAGGATGTCTCTTTAGTTCAGAAAATTTTGAGATCTCTGCCAAATAGGTTCAACCCAAATGTCTCTGGTATAGAAGAACTTAATGATATAAAATCTCTTCCTATTGACCAACTCCTAGGAACTATGAATTCTTATGAAATGAGGATAGGTAAAGATAAACCCACATCTAGAGAAGCATCACTTAAAGAAGATAAGAATGATGATTCTGAGCCTGATGGAATTGAAGCAAAATTTGTGAGAAGACTAAAGAAAGGATCAGGCAAGTACCAAGGCAAGTTGCCCTTCAAATGTTTTAACTGTGGAAAGATAGGTCACTTTTCATCTAAGTGTCCACACAAGAAGAAGGACCAGAACGTTGAAGGTGAAGAGAATTACAAATCCAAGAGATTTGGTAAAAAAGAAAAGTTTATGTGTGAACATTGATGACTCTTCAGGAGACACAGATAGTGATTCTACTTGTGAAGATAAGGTTAATGACTTTATTCTTATGGCCAAAGAGGACTATGATAATAAAATCACAGGAAGTGATGTTGATGATGAAGAAGATGTGTTTAAATTGGAAGGAGAACTGATCAGTGCTCTAGAATAAATTGCTAAACTCGGATCTAAGAAGAAAAAATAAAAACAATTCTTGATGCAGTTCGAGAAAGACAGTAAAAAACCTGATGAACTCTTTCCCCTGCTAAAAGTGGAATTAGAAGAGGCAAAGAAAATAGAGGACATTCTAAAACAATAGTTATCAGAGAAGAAGGAAATAAGTGAAGTGTTGGAAGAAGAGGTAGTAAAAACCAGAAAAGAGATGGAGAAGTTTAAAACATTGTATCTCCAATATCTTCCAAGCATTAAAGCCTCAGCACAACTAAACGACATTCTGAGCAAACATAGATATCCTTTGTTGAAGACTGGTTTAGGTTATGTAAATGGTTCAAGCAACAAACAACCAGAAAGCAAAGAGCCAGTAAATATGATCAGGTTCCAAGTCAACAGAAAATCAGACCATGTGAGTATTATGCCACCAAAATCTAATCAAGACAAGATGATCCCTGATAAAAAACAAATATATCAGAAGATGGAGAAAAAAATTCCAAGAAGAAGGCCATCCTTCAGGTACCAAAATTTCTTCCATGGTTATTGTTTTTATTGTTCTAATTTTGGTCATAAGATTGCAAATTGTCAAATTAAGCTTAGAGACATGAAATCTAGGAGGTTAAGAAATAAACAATCTTTGCAACATAGAACTAAGAAGCCAATGAGTAGACAACATAGCACCAATCACTTTGACTTATTGAACAATGAGCTCGAATGTTATAACTGTCATAAATTCGGCCACAAACCTACAAACTTCCATATGAAGAATTACAAGGTAGATCCAAGGATAAATCCCTTAGTTGGAAATGCCAGTACATGGAAAAAGAAAGATAGTGAAAAATGTGGTCTAGTACTTTCAACTCAAAAACAAAAAGACCCATGGTATATAGATAGTGGATGTTCCAAGCACATGACTAGAGACAATGATAAGTTTATGTCTATAAGTAAAAGAAAAACAGGAAATGTAACCTTTGGAAATGATGAACCAGGTAAAATCAAGGGTAAAGGGATGGTGAGTTTGAGTAATGGTAAAGGAAAAGCCCAGGATGTTCTTCTTGTATATGGGCTGAAACATAACTTTCTCAGTGTAAGTCAAATGTGTGACAGAGGATGTGAAGTAGTGTTCACTTCCAAATACTGTAAGATAAAGTCTGTAAACTCAGGACAAGTGGTGGCTAAAGGCATACGGACAAAAAATAATGTATATGTGCTGAAAGAAGATAGAGAAGAGTGTCATCTAATCAAGCATGATGAAAGATGGTTATGGCATAGGAGACTTGGACATCTAAACTTTGACCACTTAATCAAGCTCAAAAATATTGAGGTAGTAAAATATCTTCCAAGAATATCAAAGCGACAAGATTTTGTGTGTAAACCCTGCCAAGTAGGAAAGCTAACCAGGACACAGTTTAAATCCAAGAGCTCTACTACAACAGAGAAACCACTCCAATTGGTTCATATGGATTTATGTGGACCATCAAGACAGGAAGGCACATGGAAGGAAAACTACTTTATTTTGATCATTGATGACTACTCCAGACTCACTTGGGTTTCTTTTCTCAAAGAAAAAGCTAAAGCATTTGAGAAATTTAAAATATTCAAGGCTTTAACTGAGAATGAAATAGGAAAAAGGATAAAGGTAGTAAGATCAGACAGAGGAGAAGAATTTATGTCAAGTGATTTCAAGGAATTATGTGATAAACATGGGATCAAGAGAGAATACACAATCCCAGGAACTCCACAACAAAATGGAGTAGTTGAGAGGCAAAAAAGAACATTTCAGCAAATTGCCAAGTCAATGATGAATGAGAAGAACATTGGTCAAACTTATTGGGTAGAAGAAATGCACACATCAATCATTATTCTTAACAAATCCCACCTCAGACCACATAGTGACAAGACACCTTATGAACTGTGGTATGGAATATCTGCTTCAATCAAACACTTCAAAGTCTTTGGGAGTAAGTGCTACATATAGAATAATAATGAAAACCTTGGCAAGTATGATGGCAGGGCTAATGAAGGCATCTTCTTAGGATATGCTACCAATAGTAAAGGATATATATGCTTTAATAAAAGATTGCATAAATTAGTTGAATGCATTGATTTAAAGGTTGATGAAGGAGTCTCAGTAAGAGAGTTGAGCAATATTGAGTCTACTACAGAGGACACAGCTGAAACTGAATATGAGAAGGTCCAAGAATCATATGGAGAAGAGACACCCAGACAATAAGAGTCAGGACAACAATCAACATCAAATCCTTCCTCTAGAATTACTCAAAAGAATCATCCTAAAAGTCAAATAATTGGTGAGAAAGACAAAGGTGTACAAACAAGGAGAAGGATAATCAAATAGACCAAGCAAACACATATAGCCTTCATATCCATGGTTGAACCTAATAAATTTAATGAAGCCAGTAAAGACGTAAATTGGTTAAAATCAATGAATGAGGAACTAGACTAGATTGAAAAGAATGACACTTGGAAACTTGTTCCTAGGCCAACAAATAAAAATGTAATAGGATCCAAATGGGTCTACAAAAATAAGATGAATGAGCAAGGAAATATTGTAAGAAATAAGGATAGATCGGTCTACAAAGGATATGCTCAAATAGAAGGACTGGATTTTGATGAAACATTTGTGCCCATAGCAAGATTATAAGCTATTAGAATGTTTCTTGCCTGTGATTTTCATAAACAATTTAAAGTCTATCAAATGGATGTCAAGTCATCTTTTCTAAATGGATATCTAAAATAAGAAGTCTATATGGAACAACCAGAGGGTTTCCAATTGTTAGATAACCCTGACTTTGTCTGCAAGATGAAGAAAACCTTATATGGGTTGAAACAAGCTCCTTGTGCCTGGTATTACAGACTAGATAAGTATCTTCAAGACAAAGGGTTCAAGAGAGGAACACTTGACAAAAATATATATATCAAAACAAAGGGTAATGATTTGCTCATTGTGTTGGTCTTTATATATGACATCATATTCAGAAGCAATAATGATTCATTGGTACAATGGTTTTCTTTTTCCATGCAAACTGAATTTGAAATGTCTATGATAGGGGAACTTTCATTTTTTCTTGGTCTACAAATTACTCAGAGGTCTGAAGGAATATTTATTTCTTGGGAGAAATATCTAAGAGAAATGTTGAAAAGGTTTCAAATGGAAGATTCTACACCTATGAGCACACCTATGGTCACTGGATGCAAGTTAAGAAAGAATGATGACTCAACTGATGTTGATCAGAGTTCATATAGGTCTATGATAGGCATCCTATTGTACATCACAGCATCCCGTCCAGACATAATGCATGTTGTTGGAATGGTAGGAAGGTATCAGGCTGCACCTAAACATAGTCATTTGTTAGATGTCAAAAGAATATTCAGATGCTTGAAAGGAACAACGAAATATGGCCTATGGTATCCCAAGAATCAGAATTTTCAACTATCAGTCTATTCATATGTTGATTGGGCTAACTGCGTGGATGAAAGGAAAATCACGAGTGGAGGTGAATTCTTCTTAGGAGATTCTCTTGTAGCATGGTTGAGCAAGAAGCAATGTTCCATTTCCTTATTGACTATAGAAGCTGAATACATTGTAGCTGCCACTTGTTGTACCCAAGTATTATGGATGATTCAGACACTTGAAAAATTGGAAGTAAAGTATAATGTACCGATCCCAATTCATTGTGATAATACTATTGCAATTAGTGTGTCAAAGAATCTTGTATCTCACTCCAAGACCAAGCATATACCCATCAAGTATCACTTCTTGAGGGGACAAGTGACCAACACTATTGTTTCTTTGAATTATATTCCATCCAAAGATCAGATTGTTGATATATTCAATAAACCACTTGCAACAACTCAGTTTGAGAATCTACGCCATAAGTTGGGTGTGGCCCTATTATCTAGTTAAAATAGACTATCTAATCATGGGGAGTTTGTGTTGGTTGAATATCTGATACGTCTGAAAAGTACTGCAACAACTCAGGGAAGCATGTTTTCTTTGACATTGATGTCAAAGGGGGAGAAAAGGTGTGGTATGGATGCTATAGTTGGAGGTCTAAGTAGAACAATGCAGTCTTTCAGGATTTCCATCAATGCCAAATGGGGAGATTGTTGGCATGTTTACAGGTAGAGTGTTCTTTTCATTGATGGAAAGAACAACAGCGAGGATGGAAAACAGGAAAGAAACGATGATAGCATCAGGAATTGTTGTCTCCAAGCTCAAGAAGAATAATGTAGAGGTGCATGGAGAGCTCAAGTGTGTGTCAGGGCTGAGGTTAACTTCATTCTCACTGAAGGATCAAAGGTCGAGGCCTTTGACACTTAGAAATTCTTCCAAGTTAGTAGGAAGTGTCAGCCCAGGAGGAGGAGAGAAGTGGTCATCGAAACGAGCATTGTGAAGAATCTGGACCATTGGATCAAAGTCCAGATGGGAGGAACGAGTGCGTAGAGAAGAGGAGAACATATCTTAGCTGTTAGATCTAAGTGCGTGGACCAACAACTGTTGGATCCCAAGGAAATTGCACAAGACAAGTTATGAAGTCATCAGAACCATCCATCGTTAGGGATGACAGGTGGCAGTAGATCCAGGAGTTCGAAGAATCAAACTTCAGAATATTTGCAAGGGGTAGAGTGAAGTCAATCCTAGCCGTTGGTGTTGGGAAGGACACGTGGCGAGAGATCAACATTTCCCTGACTCGTGAACTAGAAAAGTCAAATCTGTGAGTTGTAGGAACTCACGATGTTTGAGTTCTCGAGTTGATTTGAGCCCTTATATCATGGGGAGTTGTGGACCGTTGATATGATACGATGTAATTCAGATATTGGGAATCAAAAGAAGGGAGGTGATCTAACCTCCAACATCATGATGTGAAGTCTCAATGAAATATGGACCGTCAGATCACAGACTGATCTGGGTCGTCGATAGAACAAGAGCTAAATTGCGAAGTGTGAAGTCTCATAGTGTGAAGAGGAGATCTAGGCCATCGGATCTCAGAGCATCATGGACCATTGATCTGATGCAAGCGTGAGTTCAAGAATCAGAAAAATGGAGGTGAGCCAACTTTCAACATCGCGAAGTGCGTAGTCTCAAAATGTGAAGAGAATGTCTCGATCGTTGGATCACAGAGAGATATAGACCGTTGAAATAAAGAATCTTGAGGACCATTGATTTAAGGAGGTTAGATATGATCCGCAGATAGTGAAAGAACAAATCTGAACCGTCCATTCAAGAGCACCGTCAAGATCATAATATCGACGGTCTCATCGCATTGCGGGGATGGAGGGTGCACGAACGTTAATAAGTTGAGGGCAGGCCGCAATCGAAACCGCAGTTTTGGATAAAGGACATGTGGAGGCTCGAGGTAAATTGCGGGGTGAAACACAATTTGTTTTAAACCGTCTTTGGATGCACCTGTAATCACGTGGTCACATGAGATCATTACCCAAGGTCATATTGAAAGAAGGAGCTAGCACTTGCAAGACCAAGATCATGAAAGCGCTCAAAATTTAGGCCTGTGGTCATAGCCATAGTCACAGGTAGCGTAATATCGAGGAAGGAGCTAGCGCTTCTAGGCTCCACCTCGGAGTTTCACGAGTTGGGAGAATCGAGGCAACTCATAGAAGAAAATATGAAATGTGATGTCGCGAGTCACAAAGCACATTTTGGATAGGCGTCTGATCATAAATCATGGTCATGTGAAAGGAAGGGTCTTAGCCACAAAATATAGTGCCCACTGTGAAGTTTTCTCAGGAAGGGAAAAGGCACCAAAGGGATGAGCGCACAAAGGTTCTCTCAGTAACTGCCAGAACCAAGTGATTGTATCTGCCAGAGAATTCAAGGATATGTAGGGTGATTGCCAGAGGAGCTGGAGAGTCTCGAGGTAACCGCCAGTGGAATGAAGATTCATCATAGAGACAATTGACAGATGGAAAACCGTCGAAGACTGTAACTGCCAGAGAAGCCAAAGAATATCAAGATAACGACCACTAATGAAGAATAGACTTAGAATAATCGCCAGAGAGGATGAAGAGTTATGTGTATGATTTGGTAGAGGACTTGGCATGATAAATATATGCAGAACAGAGAATAGATTGTTTCTTATTTTTCATAGTTATTCATGCGGGTAGAAGCAGGCTGTGAGTAGCAGCTGAAGTGCACAAAAGAGATGTAGCACATAGAATGGAAATGTTGCACAGATAATAAAGTGCAAAAGAAAGACATAGAACATAAATTCATATCTGAGAGAGGAAGATAAAGTCGAGGTGCGCATGCAAAGACATAGTAGAAGAACATAAATATCAAGAAGATGTGAGTAGGAAGAAACTGATGTAGGTAGAGAAGAGCAATGTAGCAGAACAATGATGAGACTGGTAAGCCATTGATAAACACTGTATCACTGTAATAAATTTCAGTAACAAAGATTTATATCTCAGGGTGGTAGGGAGGTTCTAGGGAGGATTGTTGTCCTCAGAGTTTCAAGTGGGTTCTTGAACACAGGGAGTTGTATCTTCCATCTGGTTGCATCCAGAAAAACCAGGGTAGTAGGGTGGTGCAAGGGAGAACTATTGTTCTCTATTATACAGGTTGGTGCCTGTGTGACTGGAATTTGGTGCTTCCATCCAGTTGGTGCTAGAGAAACAAGAGAGTTGGTTCTCTCAGCAAGTTGTTGCTTGTAAAACATAGGTGGTAACCTCAAAAGGAGTTGGTGCTCATAAGAATGATAATGTATAGAAAATAAAGACTACTTATCATATTAAGAAGAAGAGGTTTTCTCCCTTTATGGGTTTCCTCAGGAAATATTTGTCTCTGTATATTTCATGTGTGTGATTGATATTGAATATTCTATTGTTTACTTGCATTATTGTGATCATCATTGAGTGTTCTGTAAAGAGTTTGAAATGGGCATAATTTTTTAAGCACAGTAACAACTGATTCACCCCCCCCTCTCAATTGTGCAACACGAAGGCTCTCAGTGAGCCCCCAAAATGAATCTCCTCGATGGTACCTTTCCAACAAGATATCGTGCACCCAAAATGAAGATCGTATGCCAAAGTTATGCCCCTAAGATGTTGATACACCATTTTACCCAAAACGGGGTCCACAAAATTGTTGGCGTTTCATCTTCTGGGGTT